>OVAN01001902.1:0-37107 GCA_900406275.1 Anastatica hierochuntica | reverse complement strand
TATTTTTGAAAAACAGACAATACAAAGGTGTATTTTTGTAAGTCTCCCATTCTTCTATTGTATTTTGTATCACAAATAAAAAAATTTAAATTGATTGAGATTACCAAAATTTTAAAAAACAACTCTCCGAATGAAGGAAGTTATCTTAAATAAATTAGATATTTTGTATTAGGTAAAATGATTTGAATAAATATCAATCTTTTTTGAAAAGTATATTTTGACTCCTAGTTTTTTTTTTAAATTTAATAATTCTTTTGTGATAAATTGAATGTAAAGAGTTAAGATTGGCAAAATTTAAAACACAAATCAACTTTTTATATTATATAAAATAACTATTATATAAAATATGTATTAGATTATTACTTTTATAATGTTATATATTATAAATTTTATGTGTATTTTATGATTTTTATTTTAAAATTTTATAGTTTTTCTCTTGTTTAATATTTAATTATCTAGTTACCATTTTAAAGTACGTTAATACGTTTCCATTTTTTATTTTATCTTTTTCAAGAAGTAAATAACTAATAATAGATAAGTTTATATTAATTTCTATTTGTGCATTAACACTTGTCACGATCTAAATAAAAGTTGATATGTGTCGTAATCCGGTGAGTTTATAATTTTGCATATGTGTCGTGATCACGTCGAACGCGTTCAGCTTTATATAATAATATTTTTATTTTTAATGGTAAATTGCCAAAAAGTTAAAGTTAATTTGGTAAATGATTGTTATTCTAGTAATTTTTAAGTTTTTCAGAGTTATTGTAGGTAATTTTCTCTTTTAAAAATCTAAAACTAATAACTAGAAACTAAAATCTAAAATCCAAAAACTATTTTAGAAAATACAAACAATCATGCTTAAACTAAAATACAAAACAATCATGCTTTTATTTCACTGTAAAAGTTAGTTTTGTTTTTAACCCAAAAAAAAGAGTTAGTTTTGTTTGCCGTTTTATAGTTTAGTATATAATCCATATGTACACAAAATCTATTGAAGTCTGTGAGGAATATTTTTGCGTGGTAAATAAAATATACAAAAGAAACCTCGCAGGAAAGTGCTAAAAAATTTGTAGTGACTTTAGCTTCTCCAAAGTTTATAAATTTGTATACAGATTTGTTTTTTGGAACCTCAGATTTTTTTTCCCAAACTACAGATTTATTAATCTGTCACAGATTTTTTTTCACAGATTTTTCATCATTGATACTACAGAGTTTTAAGTGTCTCACAGATTTTTTTGGTAAACATTGCAGATTTATTCTACTTTACTAAAAACTTTTAGTTTTCTACAATTTTTTTGAGCAATTACTACAGATTTTTCAAAACACCACATATTTTATTCGACAAATTTTTTTTCGACTGAAGAAATTTTTAAAAAAGGCACTACATATTTTATTTTCTCTTAAAAAGTATGTAGGTTGACTACAAATTTTTTTAAAAAAGTTAATTACTAGACTAACATCAAATGGCTACAGATTTATTTTATGTTGCTACAGAGTTTTAGAGAGCCATAATTTTATATGTTTTGACTACAAATGCTTCTTTTGTCATGATGCTACAAACTTTTCTCTCACAAAAATAACACACACACAAAATTTCCGTCACTACAAATTTGTGTTACAGATTTGTTTATTGTTTTTAATTTTTTCAATATTTTAATTCAGTTGCTACATATTTGTATAATAAATTACTGAATTAAAAATCAGTTAAATTAAATATGTGACAACATCAAATAAATATACTTATTACTTTTAGTGTTTTATGTTTTATTATATTTCATATTTTCTTAATTTTATATCTCTATTTCAATTTATTAATATTTTTGTCAAAAAATTATGTTTACTTTCTATGATTTATATAACACAATTTAAAATTTAGAAAATCATATATCCCATGTAAGTTGGGCTAGAGTCTTTTTTGGGTTCCATACTTTGGGACTTTATGTTCATAATGATGTCATGCTCGCTTCTGGTATTCCCGAAAAACAAATTTTGATCAAACCCATATTTGTCCAATGAACGAATCTGTTGCACATTATAATTTAAAAAATTATATA
Source organism: Anastatica hierochuntica (assembly GCA_900406275.1). Classification (NCBI taxonomy): domain Eukaryota; kingdom Viridiplantae; phylum Streptophyta; class Magnoliopsida; order Brassicales; family Brassicaceae; genus Anastatica; species Anastatica hierochuntica. The sequence goes on along the minus strand of OVAN01001902.1, from coordinate 35,050 downwards.
ACATGATTTATTTCCTTTTAGTCACTTTTAAAAATTAGAAATAATTCTATTTGCTTTTAACTAACTCTTTGTTAATTTGTGAAATTTTAGTTTTTAATGTTTCTTATTTTTTATTAATCTTAATAATATTATAAACTGACTCTTATGATTTTTTATTTTGTTGTAAAATTTTTATTTTTAAGATTCGTTTTTACTAATTTTAGATAATTTTTTTAAAATTTTCATTTTATATTTAAATTATTTATTTTAAATTATTTTAGTTTAAGGTTTTAATAAATTTTTAATTATACAAAATTTAATTTATTATATTTTTTTAGTTTTTTGTCATTTTTATTAGTTTTAAATAAATTTTAACTTTTCTATTAAATTTTTATTCTTAAAATTTATGTTCTCTTATTAAAATTCTTATTTTAGGTTTTACATTATAATTTTATTTACTTAAATTTTTAGAATGCTCATTTATATAATTTTTATAAATTTTATTTTTACAGTTTTTATTTTATTATAAAATTTTTATTTTTAATTTTTTTTTTCGTTTCGTTTTTTGTTTTAGGTTTTTTAAATTTTCGTTTTTTATTTAAAATTTTTGTTCTTTTTTTTCTTTTTTCGCTTTTTTTTCCTTTTCAATTAGTTTAAGAAATAAAACATAATTGTGTTTTCGAAATTATAATGAACTAGATAAGGACTCACGTATTACGCGAGTAAAAATAAAATAATTAATGGCTAAAATTTAAAATTTTCATAATAATAGTTCGTATAAATATATTGTAGCTTGAAGTTCATTTTCTAATAACACGCATAATTGTGATTTTTTAAAGTAAATCATAATTTAAAATCCACGTTTAGTTATTTATCTATTGTATTTTGTATCGCAAATACAAAATTTTAAATTGATTGAGATTACCAAAATTTTAAAAAACAACTCTCTGAATGAAAGAATTTATCTTAATTTAATTAGATATTTTATATTAAGTAAAATGATTTAAATAAATATCAATCTTTTTTGAAAAGTATATTTTGACTCGTAGTTTTTTTTTAAATTTAATAATTCTTTTGTGATGAGTCAAATGTAAAGAGTTAAGATTGACAAAATTTAAAACACAAATCAACTTTCTATATTATATAAAATAACTATTATATAAAGCATGTATTAGATTATTACTTTTATAATGTTATATATTATAAATTTTATGTGGATTTTATGATTTTTATTTTAAAAATTTATAATTTTTTCTTGGTTAATATTTTAATTATCTAGTTACCATTTCAAAGTACGTTAATACGTTTCCTTTTTTTATTTTATCTTTTTCAAGAAGTAAATAACTAATAATTGATAAGTTTATATTAATTTCATTTCTGCATTGACACTTGTCACGATCTAAATAAAAGTTGATATGTGTCGTAATCCGGTGAGTTACAATTTTGCATATGTGTCGTGTTCACGTCGAACGCGTTCAATTTTATATAATAAGATATTTATTTTTAAATGGTAAATTGCCAAAAGATTAGAGTTAATTTAGTAAATGGACTGTTATTCTAGTAATTTTTAATTTTTTCAAAGTTATTGTAGGTAATTTTCTCTTTTAAAAATCTAAAACTAATAACTAGAAACTAAAATCTAAAATCCAAAAACTATTTTAGAAAATACAAACAATCATGCTTTTATTTCACTGTAAAAGTTAGTTTTGTTTTTAACCCAAAAAAAAAGAGTTAGTTTTGTTTGCCGTTTTATAGTTTAGTATATAATCCATATGTCCACAAAATCTATTGAAATCTGTGAGGAATGTTTTTGCGTGGTAAATAAAATATACAAAAGAAACCTCGGTAAACGAACCGTCGAAGGCCCAAACCTCAATGTATGGAAAGAAGAAGAGTCACATAGATAGTACGAGTCACGTAGTTCGAGGAACCGAGAGAGATATTGCCATGCAGAGAGAGAGAGAGAGAGAGAGAGAGAGGGAACATGATGGACCGGTCGCGATTCTTCGTCTGTCGTCCAACGACCAAAGCACCCACTTTTGCTATTTTCAATTCTCTCTTTTCTTCTTTTAAATTACTATAAAATCATTATTATATGATCAAAGATCCTATTATAATCATTATGTAACACCTCAAAATTCGGTCTACATAACACTTTTGTCTCCTAAACTCATTCCATATATTCTACTCGGATCGATCTACACACAAACCAACTATGTAATCCACAATTTACGAGAGATAATTTGATTCTTTAAGTTAAATCAATCTTCGCATCGTGGTCATTATTTTAAGGGACAAAGGAATTAGCTTTCAAATAAAGACCTCATCCAATTCTGTTTACGTCGTTGTCTTTGAATATTTTTACTGACTAAAAAATAACAAAGTAATAGTACGTATAATCTTAGTCATCATGGAAGTGAAACTAAGTTTGTTTATCAAAGAGATGAGTTTATTAGTATTAGTATTAAAGAGCTGTTCTTCTTCTTAAGAAATTGTTAGTGTGTCGGATTCTCATTAGTTATGAGTTTGGAGATTCTTGATTTTGATCTACAAGTGTCGGTCTAAATGTGCTTATGTGCTAAGAAATTATATTTGTACTAATTAAAACAAAACAAAATAATAATACTTAATTGTTATAACTAGTGGTAAGAAAATTTAAACCCTAACTAAAGCAAGAAAACAAAAAGAATCATGTCAGTCCCACCCCATATGGAACACAAACCCTAATAATTACATATATGCCAATTATTTTCTTATCCCCCTACAAAAGCATTGTATATACACATGCATATATACACATATATAAAGGTTCATCCACTTTAAGTTTTAGCCATCTTCATCCTCACACTCAATCTTCTTTCTCCTCTCCCCCATATTATCTTTACTTTTTTCTTTGTGATCTGATTCCTCTACTAGATCTAGTTCTAATATCACCCACCAATAAAAAGAGGAATATAACTTTACTTTGACGAATAAAACCAAAAGAGAAAAACACCAAGAGAGTATAAGCATGGTTTTCTCATCAATTCAAGCTTATCTTGATTCATCAAATTGGCAACAGGTAAGTGCTGTACTATTCCATATATACACACTTCTTACATAGGACAAAAAAAATTATTCCTTAGGAGTTACATGTTCTAGTTTTGAATACAAACTAAAAAGAGAAATCGTAGTTCAAAGCAAGAAAAAGAAATGACACACAAAATCTTCTTTCTGGGAAATAGCAAGATCTAATGTTGAAACCAAACTAAAAAGACAACTAATCTTAATTCAAAGCAAGAAAAAGAAAAGATACGAATATAACTAGTCTTGCTTAGCATGTTCTTGAATATTCTTGTTTACTTTCAGTAATTCCTCCTTTTTTTGTAAATTATTTTAGGTTCCTCCTCCAAACAATTATAATCAAGTTGGAGCAGGAGTCTCAGCAACCGATGGTCATGGCCTTCTTCCTCAGCCGCAGCCACAACAGCAGCCGCAGTCTAGTGGGAGCGGAGGCGGCTGCTCGATCCGACCAGGATCCATGGTGGACAGAGCGAGGCAAGCAAACGTAGCCATTCCGGAAGCAGCACTGAAATGTCCAAGATGCGAATCAACCAACACCAAGTTCTGCTACTTCAACAACTATAGCCTCACTCAGCCACGTCACTTCTGCAAAACCTGCCGGAGATACTGGACACGTGGGGGTGCCCTGCGCAACGTCCCCGTGGGCGGTGGCTTCCGGAGAAACCGGCGTACTAAAAGCAGCAACAACAACAGTACTGCCACTAGCAACAGTAACAACTCATTCTCCTCCACAGCCTCAGGGAATGCATCCACCATTAGCGCCATTCTCTCCTCGAACTACGGAATAAACCAAGAGAGTTTCTTGAGCCAGATCTTGTCTCCGGTAAGACTAATGAACCCTACTTACAATCATCTCGGAAATCTCACGGATAACACAAAGACAGACAACAGCATAAGCTTGCTGAACTATGGAGGATTAAGTCACGACTTGAGGTCATTACACATGGGAACTTCCGGTGGCTCACTTATGAGCTGTGTTGATGAATGGAGATCATCGTCCCTTCATCAACATCCAAGTTTGGATGATTCTTCGAGTATCAATCCATCTTCAAACAATGGATTTAACCCTTTTGAGTCGCCGAGGATAACGTCAGCATCGTTCTCTTCAGCTTTAGCGTCGCAGTTTTCGTCGGTTAAAGTTGAAGATAATCCTTACAAATGGGTTAATGTCAATGGTAATTGCTCTTCCTGGACTGATCTCTCTACTTATGGCTCTTCTCGTTGATCAGTTCAGTCCAAGAAAAAAAGAAACTTGATGAAAAAAACCCTAGTTACTAGTTTGAGGTTAACAATGCATGTCTTGTTTTGTGGTTTGTGTTTAGGTATAATGTTTTTACGACTATCCTTGTTCTCGATCCTATGGTTCTAGATAGCTTTAGTTATCGGATATGTGGTTCCTTTGTTCTTTTTTTGTGTCAACAATGTTCCTTTGGTATCTTTTGACTTTGATCACTGTCTTAGACGGATCTATATCTTTGGATCTTAATGAAAATCATCATATCTAGTTTTATCTCTCTCTAATTTAGTTTAAACATTATATAGTTTGATTTTATCTTATGCTTGTCGTGTGTTGTTAATTATTAAATTTCATAATGATTTAATAATTAACAATGTAAAAGATGTATGGATCTTTGACGAGTTGATCAACCTCTTATCATTATGATCGAGCCTAAGCTCTCCACAATAAAGTTCATTTGTCAAATCTATCATGTGGAGTTGATTCTGAAATTTCTAGCCAGAGCTAATTGTACATCTCCCCAGCTTATATATTGACAACTGTGTATATTTTTATGATGGGACACAAAAGAAAAATCTCTTGCTAGAACGAAAAATTGAACAGATGTATCTTTTATTTGAACGAAATTAGATAGTTTGGAATCATTTTGAATTTCTGGCTATATTTCGTACTTTGCTAGAATTTTTTTTTTTTCTGCCAAACACACATTATCTATACACGAAGATAACCAATATTTTCTTTTGCCAAGCACACGTAGAAGCACTAGAACCAAGCAAATTATTAATTATAGACCTGTCGTAATGATGAAGAGAAAGTTCTTTAGGAACCAAATCTGAAGACGTTGGCTTGATAGTCCGGTGATGTTTGGCGGAAAGATCTTTAATTAGAAAGGAACATTACGTGTATGCGTGTGTTTTAGTGAATCACATAACGTCTATCTTCCAAATCTCTACTTTGGTCATAATGAATCCAAAACGTAAGGAATTTCTCATCAATTATTCTGATTTTTATGGTTGAATCTTTCGATCGTGAGTTTACACTTTTTTTTTACCGAAACTCTTTTTATTAAGAAAACGGTAAAAGAATCTCCGATAAAGAAAACCAAAAAAACCCATCGGTCTAACAAGAGTAAGAGTTACAAGGCGTGTCATTGAATTACGAGTAAAACAATAAACACGCGAATTAAAAGATACATCCCATCAAAAAAAAAGTAAAGATAAATTGTCAAATACTCCATCAATAATGCAGAAAAATAGTAGAAAGCTTCTTGCCAACCAAAGAATACTAATGCCACAATTGAGCCACTAAGGTCTCTATTGTTTTGAAACTCCTGTTTGCGCCGAAAGTGCCCAAACACTAGATTCCTGAAAAGAGTGATTACGAACAGGGTGAGAGAGAACTCTCGCGACCTAACACCCATGAATATCAATATCTTTACTATGCTTAGGAAGTTTCCAAGAGAAAGACCAGCGCGAAACGATATCAAGGGTGAGGGAAATTGTCTCAGAGGGACGAGAGGTTTGAATAGAGAACATTCTTCTATTTTTTTATCCTGAGAGCTCCGCAGATCTGAAAATATGGATGGAAGAGTAGTTCGACGCTTCTATTCGCGAAGAAACTGGCCCAAGTAATAGATATCAGTAAATTTGAAGGTCTTGCAGTGAGAATACACTCTGTTATGGAGGAAATAGACATTGCCCAAAATTTGAAGAAAAGTCGCTCTTCATAACCGGTAGAGATACTGTTCAACCTAGAAGTTATTCTCACATTAACATTCACGTCTAGAAAGTGGCATCCATGGCATTTGGGAGAACACTTGTCTACTCGATATATAAAAACATCGTGAAGAGTACCGCCGAGAAACTGACATTTATGAACGACGAAAAAATGGCATCTATGGCCTTTGGACAAACAATTTTTGGTTCGGCGTATAAACATACTGTGAATTGTAATGACGGGAAAACGACATATATGGCCAGCGAAAGAATAACAACTATGACCTTTGGAATATCGACTCTAAATAGAGGAAAGAAGATAAAATTTACAAAAATTAATTAATTTTTGCAATCTTGAGTTTGCCCTTTCCATAATGAAGAAAATGAGTCCAAAACACCAAGTCCAAACATTGGTATTCCCAAAGCATCTATGGCTTTCTCTAATGGGCTAAAACCACAAAAAATAATGTGGCCCATATATACATTACTTCTCAAAGCATGCGGCCCAAAAGCTGAACCAATCTTTGCTCTTGCCGAAAAGGAGCACCCATTAAACAGAGTTAGATTTGTGTACGGCGATGGAGATGGTTGAAGGTGAGTAGCAGTAGGGGTCGCTGAAGGCTACGATGAATTATACCCGACGGAGAAGGAGGATCCAGGTGACTGGGAAGCCGGGACTGGCCTGCGTAGACCACGCCAAAACGGAAGAGGTGTGGCTGGAGAGGGAACCGTCGGTGACGACTACTCTTCAGGGCTGCAATCTAAGGTAAAGAATCCGGAAAAGCATGAATTCCGAGGCGACCATTGCAACACTTGAATGCTGATTTCGCGACTTCCTTGTCTCTGTTAGCGTTTTGATCTGACGAGGAGGAATGGGTGGTAAACAAAGTACCAGAGATCTCCGGCCTTAATACTTTTCTGAGCAGGGATCTTCTATTAGGGCGAAGGTTCATTGCCAAAGTAGGCGGCGCAGATTTTCCTCTTAAGGTGAAGCTGCGAGGAAGAAGAGTCTTCAGGTTTGAACCTGAGGAGATTTCAACTCGCCGAAAGGAAAGAGCTACCGGAAGAGAGAGCTTAAAAAGGTCTTGACTTTCTCATCGCCGAGGTGAGGAGAGAGAGAAGCCAGTCTTCAGATCCAATATTCGGAGCCACCCGAAACTACAGTCGGGAGAAAAAGATAAAGCGACATCGTCAAATCTAGAGGCCTGAACCGATGAAGGTGAAGAGCTCTGCATAGCCATTCCTTGCTCTTACAGATTCTTTGTTTTCATGCCAATGTCGACGCTCCAGTAAAAAAGAAAAAATAGCAAAAGGAAACCAAAAGCAAGAAAAAAAAACACTTAAAGGAAATTGAAAATGGACGTCGACGGTCACGGACACCGCCAACGTCAAAGAAAATCGGCAATTTTGAATTCTCGGTTACTGTGTCTTTTGCGACAGATCCAAATATAGGATAAGTGTGAGCGCTCGATCGTGAATTTACACTATTTTGATCATTTTTCGATTTTTGATTTTTGATTTGTCTAGTTAACATTTTTCAGTTTTAAGGTCTACTATTTTAAACTATTGTTTGATTTCAAAACGAGCTGATTAATACTCTATCTAATGAAAAGTTTTAATTTTATGCCAGTTTTTTTGTCAAAAGCTTGTGTTTTTTTATTTACTGAAATATTAGTGTATTTATAGAGTTCTATACTTTGTTGGATTTGAAAATGTCCTTGTTGTCTCGTTACCATTTTTGGTAAATATTTTTACAAGTATATTTTCTAGTATTATACATTTAGGTTTCGGCTATGACTGATTAGTCACTTTAGCGTAAATTATTACGCTAACTTCTGCTAAAAATTGAAGTTACACCAAGTTCAGCTAAAAAATCACCAACCAAGTAAATTGTTCATTTTTTATTTACTTTTGTCACTATTAAAAAAGTGGGAAAATCTGATTAATTTTTACTCTGCATTATTTGAGAGTAAAAATATTACGCCATTTTTTCTCTCCTCTTTTTCACTCTTTTATTATTGTTTCTCTCATTTCCACATTTGTATTTTCCTACGTTCAAACACACCGGTCAAGTCACACCCTTAGAGCAGGATTAACGGGATTGCTTAGGTGGGGTTCTTAGCCTATTTATGTTTAAAAAAAATTGAAAAATAGAATTTTAGAGAAGAAACGTTTCTTATTTAGGAGCTGGAAAAAACGTTTTTTAGTGGACAGGTGTCAAAATGAGAATCCACTTCTTCTTCCGCACAAACCTTTCTCTCTCCTATTTTTGGTTTGGATCTACTTTTAGATTTTGTTGTTCGTAATCTTCTTTTGTTTTTCGATTTGAGAGAGAATCTTCGTCTCCATAAATCTCAATCTCAGTTCTGTTAGCTTTTAAAATTAGGAAGATGAAAATTGATTGTTGCGACGAGTTTGGAGGTGGTGGTGGTTCTTATGCCTCTTTGGGTATGAAAAATTCTATGGATTTCAGAAAAATTGAATGGGTTTTTGGGGAAGAAGAAGACGATTTCTTCTTCTTTAATGGAATGTCGTGTTCGGATTTTGAGATGCTTTACAATTCCGCAAAGAATCGAATCGGTGTTGGCTCTTTGTTCGATTGTTTTGTGGGTTTTGGTGAAATCTCTTAATTAAAAAACAAGTATTGGAGGACAAAAAATACCTTGTCTCTTAACAAAGTTCTTAACTAACTTTTAATACTAAAAATATCATTAAAAGATTCTAATGGGGTTTTACGTTAATTATGTTCTTAGAACGTAAACATTAAGGATTTGACTGAAAACACAATATATCATAAATATTTTGAGTGGAAACGATGTTACACTGGTCTACCAGTTTTTCACCAATAAGTAAAATCTTTCAATAAAAGATATACGCTCATTTCAGCCCAAAAACAAAAAGAATAAAAATAAATTTTCCTCTTCATAATACAGGTGAAAAACAATTTAACGCTACTTTACTGTTTTTTCCCGTCGTTTGGTTTTTTTTTTTTTTTCTAGTTTACTCTCAATTTTTCTCTCTTCTCTCGGTCACACCCTAAATCAGATGATAATTTCATCTTCGCCGGAATTTTCTTACATTGAACACATTTAAGAGGAACAGAAGCAGAGGATCAATGTCGGAAAGAGATTTTGACTTGCATCGGAACGGGTGCACACAGTTCACTGCACTAGCCGACAAAATTGCTTTTATGTCAGTTCTATGTACGCCACGTCATCCATTTATAACTGTTAGAAGAACTCATTCTCAATTCTCTCTAGTGATTTGGTCATTATTATAGTTTCTTACTATGTTACTTTTTTCCCCTTTCATCAATTTCGACGTTTTACAACGTCAAAAATTGATATGTGGGCAAATAAGTTTGAAAAATTTAAAAGATATTTAAATTAGTAGTAAGTCATAGTATTTTTTTCTAAACTAAAACATCATTATTGGACTAATTAAAGATAATTCAACAAATGAAAAATCAAACTACATAATAGAAACATGATTACAAATGATCTATCTTATTAAAAAGGAAGGCATAAACCTTTTTATGTGTGATTTTTTTTTGTCAACTCATGTGTGATTTTTTAAAATAAACATGTTTTAAAAATTTTATTATGTGTATCTAATAAATTAAAATAACTCTAATTACTCATTTACGTATTCCAAAAAACATATTAGAATATTCTAATATTCTTTTCACTTAAACACTATCAAAATTGTAAACAAACACAATTTAAAATCATCAATTTTCAACAAACTTAAATATAGTTTGTTTTCAAATTTAAAATAAATTCATAACATCTAAAATAATTATATTACAATATTACCATTTTCTAAATAAAATTTGTTACAAAAATTCAAAAAACTTATAAAGTGATAAAATTTAGAAAAATCAGTAAAAAATTATAAATAATTTATATAAACTATAAAAATTTAAGTTTAGTCATCTGATGTTTTTTAAATACTCTAACGGGTTTTGTTTTGCGGTATTTCGGAAATTGAATATTCTCTGAACTGAACCCATACGAGTATTTGAGAAAATCTGAAAGTTTGAAAATCTCAAATCTAAACCGAAGCCATAATTCGATATAACTGAAAATTCTACAAGTTTTGAACATATACCCGAATCCGAAAATTATAGACTTGATACTCAAAAAATCTAAACATGATTAATAATATATAAAACTATTTAAAAAATCCGCGCGATTGCGCGGGTCAAAACTCTAGTTATCCTTAAAAAAATTTGGTGGAATGAAAATGAATGGAATAGAAATTAGTGAAATAAGGGTGGTAGAGGAAAAAAAATTTCCATCCATTCCTCTCCTAAATAATAGAGTAACAAGTTTTTAAATTTTTATTTACAAATTCAGTTTTTTCCCACAGAATTAGTGGAATTGTTTTCCACTCTTTTTCATCTTAAATGGTATTTTTTGAAAGAAATGTCCAATTTCTCTAATTTTATTCCTCTAATTGTGCATCCATTTGCACTGTTAAACATCGGAACCAAAAAACTGTAAACTCCGACAATTACTTATTATTTTTGCATTGTAAATCAAAAATATTATCTAGATAAAAACAAAAAAGTTTCGTTTAAACATCTTTTAATATGAAGCGTATGAAGTCAGATGTTTAAAATTGGAAAAATGTTACAATAAATGATATTCCATTTGCTTGATTAAGTTGTACTCCTATGTTTTATGATTATCACGCACTTTAAAATTTTGGCTGTAATATAAATTTAACTTTGTTCTACTGATAGAAAGTGTTTCTCAATCTAATTAAGATCTATCTATTTACTTTAACTGCTACGCTTGTTGAGTAAAGGAAATAAAAAACATTAGTTTTAAAACCAAAATTAAAAACATTCACCTTTGCGAAAACAGTAAGTTTTGAAATATTTATCTTAGAAAAAAGCAAAAATGAGTATATGATAGTTCTTATCCCTCGAGAAAATGATAATTCAAAGACAAAATGACAGGAGAATATTATTGTATTTCATCAATTTCACTTGAAATGATGTTTAAAGATTTATCTTATTTTAAATGATTTTTAAAGATTTTTATGGACAGCTTAAAGTTATCGGGGTTTATAATTATTTGTACTCATTCCGCTTTCGAAATATTGATTATTTTTGTTTTTATTTTTGTTTCACATATTGATTTTTTAGGTATTTATGTACTTTTCACCATTGGTATTAATAAGTTGTCAACTTTAAGAACTTGTAATTGAAAATATTTGAATTGGTTGAATATTATGCTAGTTGATAGTTATTGAAAAATTGTTTTTTTATCAACGAAAAATGTTTAATATAAGTAAATAATACATTAATTTGTAAATATTAACTGTATATTTAATATGTGTAAAAACTTTAGAAATTGAATGAGCATTATTGAGTATAGTTTTTGTTTGTTGGACTAGTTTAGTAAACGATATATTTACGTAAAATAAGTAAAGTGGATAATTAATTTTATTTTTTTTTGACGTATGCATGAACCTTAAATATCACCGAAAAGAAAAGGGATGAAGTATTATACGAACATGATGTGTTTGGGTCCGAAAAAGGGTTAATGGTGCATAGTGAAAGAAAGGAATCAAAATTAGATGATTGTTCTGCTTTTGCAAGTACCAAGGCTGCTCACCAATATGGAATAAAGCACATTCAAACCTATAAAGCTAAGCCACATCATAAAAACCTTCCCATTCTCTCACAATTTAGCTATGTTGATTTTAATATTTACTGAACATAACTATCTACTCAATATTAAAAGTTGTTTGTTCAGAAGTAAGGCCGTTACCATAGTAACATCATAATTTCAAGTAGTTGAAATGACAGTTATTATTACATTAGTTATTAGAACTTAGTCGCATAACATCACAATTTACATTTAATATTAAAAAAGGCAGATAAATCGAACTTGGGTTTCAGACTCGTCTTTGTGTTTCACTTGAAATGAAGATGAATACTATTTAAAAAAAGATGAAAATGTTAGGGAACGTAAATAAGTATGTACTAGGATATTGAAACTTGTAAGACAAAGTATTAATTGTATATGTGAAGAATCCATAACAGAAGCTTTGTAGCCTTTGGTTCAGAAACCCAAGCTAAAGTATTTCTGTGAGTATATAGAGACACACATATATGTAGGCACATCCATGTATTGTTTTCTTGGAAGTCTATTGGCATATACTATAGAAGACGACCAGCAAATTTGTGTACTCTCTATAATACTAACTTTCACTTTTACATCCTGTATAATTATAACTTTCACATTTACACATACTATTAAACATATTTCCTGAAATATCTTGAAATTCTAGAAGCAAATTTGTTGAAATTTTTGGATAGTAAAAGTACAAATTTTATAAGAAATTTATGTACCTTGTGACTCATCTCGATCACCTGTTACTTAATCTTTAACACTCACCCCATACTAAAGCATATTAGACCCAACCAGTATAGGATGGTCCTCTCAGGTAGGTTTTTACCATGCTAAAACAACCAGAAAAGTTATTTTTGCATTGTTTTATGGTTAAACGTAGATAGTATCCAATGGAAAACAGAAAAAAGTTGAGAATCCATAATAGTATTTTAAAAAAAATGACATTTGCAAGTTTAGAAATTTTATTATAGAAACTGAAATGATATTAGCAACACTTACACAAATACTGTTTCTGAAACAGAAAATCTCCAAAGAACAAAAAGAAAAATCGAGACAAGTTCAGAAACAAAGTATTTGAAAAAAGACAAAGTTCTCTCATCAACCTTACCAAAGAAGCGTGAGTCTTGTACGAAGGTGACGATCCCCATCACAAACATATTTGATGCTTTATCTGATGACTCATATGGACATGTGGTTCAACAATATTCAAGCATTCTAAGTTTAAGGTTCTTATAAATCCTCTCTTACGTGTTGTAGCCGACTGTGATATGAAAAACGAAAATACTCTTTAGAAACTTCTTTAAGCTCTCTTCGAGCTCTTGTTTTAGCTTTCATGGTATCAGAGCTATGACTCTCCCTCCTGACTCGTTTTTTGTTTCTTCTCTGAGCATAACTCAGTGTGTTACTCTAAAACTCACTGAGAAAAACTATTTTCTCTGGAAATCTCAGTTTGAATCATTTCCTAGTTGGACAACTTCTTCTTGGCTTTGTGAATGGTGCTGAAATCTGTCCTCCTGCTACTATCTCTACCAGACCTGGAGACGTTGTTACTGAATCCAACAATCCAAAGTTCATCAAGTGGTACCGCCAAGATCAGGTGGTGCGTTCTTGGATTCTAGGGTCTTTGTCCGAAGATGTGCTTGGGAATGTTCATCATCTCTCCTCCTCAAGAGAGGTATGGTTTGCATTAGCTAAGCATTTCAATAGAATCTCAACCTCAAGACAATTTGAGTTATCGAAATTCAAACCATCACTAAGATGAACAAAACTATGTCTGAGTATCTTAGTGAGCTTAAAGGAATATGTGACCAGCTAAGTTCTATAGGTCTTCCAGTTTTTGAAAACATGAAGATTTTGGCGTCTTAAATGGTTTAGGTAAAGAATATGAGGCCATTACTACTGTCATTGAAAGCTCAATGAACAACTTTCCTGGTCAGTCTTATGATTATGCCGTGTCTCAACTAACTGGTTTTGATGATAAGTTGCAGTCTTACTCAGCTCCTACGGAAACCAGTCCTCATATGGCATTCATTATAGAACCTGGTTACACTTATGGTTACTCAAATTATGGCAGAGGGCAGGGAAGATCCGGTTATTACAGAGGTTGTGGCTCGTACTCAATGAGAGGTAGATGTTTTCCACAAGAGATTTCTTCAGGCTCTGGCAGAGGCTCAGACTCTGATGATAGGCCTACTTGCCAAACCTGTGGGCGTTGTGGTCATGCTGCCTTTAGATGTTGGAAGAGATTTGATCACGCCTATCACCAAGACTCTGTTAATACGACTCTAGCTGCTATGAAAATCCCTGACTTCTCTCAACAAAGTACTTCAAATTGGGGTAGAATGTCTCAGATTGGAAGTTACAATAGATCTGATTTTGGTAAGAATGGTGGTTCAAAATATGGTAGAATGACTCGACATGGTTGTGGTAATGATATACTGACATAGGGGCTTCATCTCATATAACCAACTCAGTCTAGAATCTCACCTCTGCTCATCCCTATGAAGGCTTAAACTAAGCCATAATTGGTAACAGTGAATTTTTACCCATTACTCATGTTGGCTCTATTGCATTACCAACTCTCTTATGTACCTTGCCTCTTGAATATGTTCTTGTCTGTCCTGATATTACTAAGTCACTATTATCTGCATCCAAAATCACTACAAACTTCCCATGTAAATTCTGTTTTGATTCTGATGGTGTTTATGTAAAAGACAAAAGGACAAAACAACTTCTCAGTAGGGGAAGAAGGGATGAAGAACTTTACTTGCTGGAAAACCCTCAATTCCTAGCTTTCTACTCACCAAGGCAACAAGTGACGAGTGATGAGGTGTGGCATACGAGATTGGGGAATCCACATCATCAATTTCTCCAATTTCTATCTCAAAACAAATTAATTTCTTTCAATAAGTCTACTTTAGCTATGTGTGAACCGTATTAGCTTGAAAAATCTTATAAACTCCCATTTTCGAAGTCAGATTTTCAGGCATCTAAACCTCTTGAGAGGATACATTGTGATGCTTGCGGTCCAGCTCTGGTTGTTTCAGTTCAAGGGTTTAGATACTATATTTTCTTTATATACAACTTCTCAAGATATTGTTGGCTATACCCTTTGAAGCTTAAATCTGATGCCTTCTCAGTCTTCAAAACATTTCAACAATTAGTAGAAACTCAATTTAATTTGAAGATAAGTTCGTTCAAATAGACAGTGGTGGTGAGTTTGTAAACACTGCATTTCTGAATCATCTAAATAAATGTGGTATAAGATATATGATCTCGTATCCTCACACACCTCAACAAAATAGATTGGTGGAACGTAAACATAAACACATTATAGAGCATGGATTGTCTATGATGTTTCTCTATAAAACTCCTCCAAATCTCTGCATTGAAGCGTTTTTCACAGCCAACTTCTTAAGCAATCTACTCCCTTCATCCGTATTTCAGAAAATGGTGTCTCCATATAAAATATTGAAGGGAAAACCTCTAGTTTACACAACTCTCAGTGTTTTTGTATGTGCATGCTATCCTTACTTACGACTCTATGCTCAAAATAAATTTGATCTGAAGTCTCTTCTATCTATATTCCCCAGGTACAATGAGAAATACAAGGGTTATCGTTGCTTTCACCCACCTACTGGAAAAGTCTATATTAGTAGACATGTGTTTATTCAGTGAAGATAGATTTCCTTATCAAGATGTATATTCTAATATGATATTATCTCCTAGAACTCCTTTGATGTAAGCTTGGCTCAAAGAAAATCATCCACAAGTTTCAGAAAATTTTGAAACAGAGAAACCAGAGGATATACAGAGCCAAGTTTGAAGGATTGCAGAGATACCTTCTGAAATTTCACCTGCAGTTGCTCCATCGCAAACTGTTGTGACTCCTCCAGCTTCACCTCAAGTCTCTCTGCCAACCACACCAACAACAGAAACATCCACAAGCTCTTCTTCTATTTTGGTAAGCTCTGGCTCTACTTCTTATCTTGCTTTTATATTTTCAGATGAAGATTTCCTTCCTCTGCAACCTGCAATTCGGAATGACCATTCAATGGTCACGAGAGCTAAAGCTGGGATAAGGAAGCAAAACACTAGATATGCTCTTATAACAGTCAAGGACACACCAAAAACTCCAAAAACTTTTACGAGTTCTCTCAAATATCCGGGATGGAAATAAGCTATGGGAGAAGAAATCGATACTTGTCACGAGACTCACACTTAGGATTTAACTCCTCTGCCTGAAGGTGTGATTCCTCTAGGTTGTAAATGGATTTTTCGAGTAAAATTAAATGCTTATGACAATTTTGATAAGCTGAGAGATCGTTTGGTTGCTAAGGGATATGATCAAAATAGGGAGATGATTTCCTAGAGACCTATAACCCTGTTGTAAGAACGACTACTGTTAGATCAATATTGCACCTAGCTACAATTTCTTATTGGTCCATCAAACAACTTGACGTAAAGAATGCATTTCTCCATGGGGATTTACAAGAAACTGTCTATATGTTGCATCCTCCTGGCTTTGAAGATCTAGTTCCTCCCAACCACGTTTATAAGCTTAATAAAGCTATCTACGACCTAAAAAAGGCTCCCAAAGCCTTGTTTAATAAATTCAACTCATTTCTATTCGAGTTTGGATTTGAATTTAGTAAAAGAGACCCATCTTTGTTCGTGTATATCAAAGGTTTTAGTATCATCATTCTACTTCTCTACGTAGATGATATGATGTCAGCTGGAAACAATGAACTACTGGTATCAAAGCTACTAGATCATATGAATACTCATTTCATAATGAAAGACATGGGGCCTCTACATTACTTCTTAAGTCTACAAGCTCATCATACACAAGAAGGTTTTTTTTTCTAAATCAAGAAGAATATGCTACAAATTTATTACGAACACCTGGAATAATTGATTGCGCTCCAATGCCTACTCCATTGCCACTTTAAATGAATAGAGTTCCTCAACAAGATGTGGCCTTTTCTAATCCAACATCTTTCAAAGCCTCGCATGCAAGCTTCAATATCTCACTCTACAAGACCCGACATACAATTTGCGGTTAATAAAGTATGTCAAAAGATGCATAGTCCCTTTTGAAGCAGACTTTCCTATACAAAAGGGTCTTAAGGTATGTGAAAGGAAAAATATCTATGGGTTTGAAATTCACATCGGAAACTGATTTAGCTCTTCGCACCAACAGGATAATGATTGGGTTGCGTGTAAAGAAACTCATCGATCCACAAGAGGTATCTGCACTTTCTTGGGTTCTAATATCATTAGTTGATCAATTAAATGACAAGAATCTGTCTCAAGGTCTTCAACTGAGGTCGAGTATATATCCTTGTCAGACACGACAACTGAACTCTCTTAGGTTTCTTCGTTACTAGGAGATCTTGGGATCATTCAAACTGGAGCTTCTGAAATTTTCTGTAACAATTTGTTAGCTATACAACTCACACCAAACCCGATTCTCTATACTAGAAGCAAGCACTTTGCAACTCACTTTCATTATGCAAGAGAGAAAGTTGCCTTGGGAACTCTAATCATCAAACATGTACCTTTAGCCTTCCAACTTGCAGACATCTTCACAAAATCTTTACCACAAGAACGCTTCTTCAACCTCAGGTTCAATCTCGGTGTGGATTATCCATCCCCTCGAGTTTGCAGGGGGTATTAATAACACTTACTCAAATACTGCTTCTGAAACAAAGGGTCTCTAAGAGCATCTCCAATGGTACTCTATTTTCTACTCTAAACTCTATATTTGAAGTAAAGTGAGCTTCAATGGTACTCTAAATCTTACTCTAAAAATAGAGAAATGAACAGTGTTACTTCAAATATAGAGTAACACTATTCATTTCCTCTATTTTTAGAGTATAATTTTTTTATTTATAAACTAAGCCTTAATTTTTATATGTTTATAGTTTTTATCCAATAAAATTATATATAATATATATTCACTTTTCAATTAATTATACTAACAAAAATTAATTATCTAATTAGTTAAAATTTTAAAAATGCACTAATGACATATATTAAATTAGAAAAATACAATAACATGATAGATTCAAAATTAAAAAAATACAATAACATGAACGCGATCTTAGTACACCAATTGGAATTGGAAACGAAGCTCCACATCCGGAGGTTAAAGTAGTGGAGAATGAAAGTACCCGATTCCAAGAATTTCTTTCTCGGTATAGAAAAATCAAAGACAAAGAAGTCCAGCTCACTAGGAAACACGTAAATTGATCATTTGTGGGAGAAGTATACTAATGATGATATTAGCTAGACGACCAAGTCATCTACTTTTTATTTATGTGTTGTAATAAAATTTTAATTTTAAAATATATGTTTAATTTTAGTAATTTCGTAATTTTTGTGGATGATTATCATAAAGTAAAATAAAAGAGTGAAATTTAAATATTTTAAAGTTGTGGACTGTAAAATAAATTAGAAAACAAAAAAATGGAATATATTTATAATATTCTTTTTTAGAGTAAAAATTAGAGTGAACCATTGGAGCAAACACATACTCTATTTTTAGAGTACTCTATATTTGAAGTAAAAAGTAGAGTGAACCATTGGTGATGGTCTAAAGAACAAAAGGAAAAGCAGAGACAAGTTCAGAAAAAAGTATTTGCAAAAAAACAAAGTTCTCTCATCAACCTCATTAAAAAAGCGTAAATCTTGTACGGAAGTGACGATTCCCATCACAAACATATTTGATGCTGTATCTGATGACTCAAAAGGACATGTGGTCCAATAATATTCAAGCTATCTAGGTTTAAGGCTCTTATAAATCTCCTCTTACGTACTGTAGCCGATTGTGATATGAAGAATAGAAATGCTCTTTTAAAACTTCTTTAAGCTCTTTTCAAGCTCTTGTTTTAATTTTCAAATGAAACCTAACAATATATATATAAGAAATGTGATCCAATTCACTTACTACCAAGTAAATTGAGTTGCAAAATTCATAAAACTTAATACGTAATCAATGTTAGTTTTGTTTAGCCCTTTATGATTTATTAGCGTAGGATAATTCAGCTAAAATTCGCTGATAAACCATCAGTTTGGAAAAACTTGTTAAAAATGGCAAATGATCTAAATTATAAATTACATATGTCAATTTACACGGATACAAATTGATTTTAAGTTAGATAACCACAAAGTTTAATGGTAAATATAACAAAGGCCAAAACTTCATCTTTTTGGTATCTTTTCCTTGTAGTGGAGTTATTTTGTGTCTCGTAGATAGGACTGGACATTTGGGTAACCATTCGGGTATCGGATCAGATCCGCTCGGGTATCAGTTCTTCGGTTCCGGAGTTCTGGACCCATTCGTATATTTTTTTCGGTTCAGGTTCGGATCTATTCTTGTCGGGAGATCGGTTCCGGTTTTCGTAGGTATACCCAAAAAAATTTCGGGTCCAATTCGGGTTCAGGTATTTTCAGGTAATATGAGTATTTTGAGTATAAAATATACCCAAATACTCATTTTTAAAGAAAAATACATTAAATTATACTAAAATACTTTTTAAATAATCAAAAATATTAGTAAATATTTAAAACACTTGAAAATATTTAAAAATACTAAAAGAAATATTCAACATACCTAAAAATATTAAAAGTAATCTTTAAAAACTAATTTAATCATATATATATATATATATTAGGGTATTATGTATTTGGGTATCCGGTACTCGTTCGGGTATCGAGTATTTTTCGGGTCTCGAGTATTTTCGGGTACCTATTCGGGTATCGGTTTGGGTTCATGTATACCCGTTATCTGAAGTTACCTAGTCTTTCAGATATTTCTTTGGTTCGGTTCGGGTTCGGGTTCATGTATACCCGATATCCGAAGTTACCTAGTCTTTCAGGTATTTCTTCGGTTCGGTTCGGGTTCGTTTCCACTTTTTGGGATCGGTTTCAGTTCGAGTACTCGGATCCGGATATTATGCCTAGCTTAGATAAGGACATATATAAAGTGGAAGGTCGGAGAATAACGCAGTATATCCCACAAGTTTTTCTTGAAATATTCTAAAGATTTGGTTGAGCATGAACCTTTTTTCTTTAACAAAAAACAATGGACCGATGCATTTGTGTTCGGGAACAGATCAGTTTATATTGTAATCATGTTCATAATATTGGTTCTGAGTTTCATATTTATCCTAGTCTCACTACATTTGACCAAAAAAAAAATCCAAGTCTCACTACATAGGACATATAATTGAAATATACTTAGATATGTGTATACTTAAAATATACAAAATGATAAAAGTATCCAACATCTTTTAGGTGTTTGAAATTGATCGATGAAAATATGAGAATCATACATGTGGATAAAGTAGTGGTGAAGGGATTGTAATCTCTTAGTAGTATTGACTTGTCACGTTTCTTCCTCACGTTGTCATCAACCACACACGTTCTTCATTTGCTGACGAAAGATTCCTTATTAGCCATACTTTAATCAAAAGTACACAAGCCAACATCTGCATTTATATAATCGTGCATGCATTTACATATAAATCCTTTTTTGCTTTTATATAAGTGATCGGATATATTTCACGTAATGAAAATCACATGTAGATCCACATCAAACTAGTTTATCCACTAGTAAGATGCAGCAAAGATTACGACCCATGTTGTTTTGATATATTATAAGTGCCCTGTCTTAAGTCAAATATGTTTGATGACAAGTTGATAATCAAGTTGTGTCGGAATATGCCTTGATTACGTTTTAGGAAGAGATCAATCGATTTTAGTGTCAATGATCGGTCGATCTTATGTTTGTTGATTTATGTGTTTTTTAGCAGAATAGAATAGATCGATCTATTATTTAGAATGGAAATTTGGTGAGTGAACAATTTTTAAGTTTGTAATTGTAAAAGTAGATATCTTTGTGTTTTTACTGTAAAAGTAGGTAAAAAACAATTTTTTTTGTCCTTTTCACCCATCTTGTATTTAGTAATAATGAAACTACCATTACTGTAACTACAAATTTAAAAATGATTCTACCCAAGGAGATACAAGATATTTCTTATAATATTTTACATTTCGTATAAATCTTTACATGTAAATTTCGTTCTATGCATACATTTTTTTGTGTATACGTTTTTCAGAAAAGGAAATAGTTTTGTTTCTCGCGAGAAGAAAAGCAAAACTTCCCAGAAATCGAACCATTCTCGGTGACATTACCGTCAGTAAACCTTTGACTACATTTTTCGACAAAAAATGGAAGAAATCAGAACATTGTAGAGTCGATGTGGTCGGGATGGAGCAGTTGCGATTGCAGGAACCGGTGGAAGACATTGTAACTGTTTTCATTCCGATTAATTTGGATTTGGGAAATTAAGTTAGCACTAGGCATGATTAAGGCTATTTAGTTATCTGCAATTGCTTCTTCCATTTTCTGTGTTTAGAGCTCTACAACATTTTTGCTCGAAAGTGAGATTGAATTCCGATTTGCGTGTTTTGATTTTCTTATGCAAATTGTTGAAATGGCCGCCTCCTCATCTGGAAACTCGAGAAATCTTCCAGAGAGGCTTTTCCGTTATGGATGCTATCCCACGTGTCCTCGATTAAACATATATTCAAAGGCTGATATGATTGGTTCTGTTGCAGAATCTTTGAAGGGGCACGATGAACTAAAAATGTTGCTTGATTCTCAGTTTGGGAAATTGTTTAGATTGTCTGTTTTCAGGTGGAATAACTCTGCCAAACTCATACATGGCCTCATTTGTTGTCAACTTGTCACAAAGAAGAAGTACGAGATATGGACTGCACTCAAGTCTCATCCTCTGTGATTCTCTCTTCGCGAATTCACTTTAATAACAAGCTTAGAATGGGGAGTCATCCCTTCGTCAAACACTCAATCCGGCTCTGAGATACCATCGATAATGAGGAATGATTTGTTTGGCTCAACAACAGAAGTAAACATTGAAGATTTTCTTGGCATGCTCAAGGATCGAAAGTTGCAAGAATGGAAAAGATTACCTCTTGTGCTTATTGTAATTGTGGAGGGTGTTTTTATGTGCACCCATAAGCGCTTGAAAGTGACGGCTAAATATGTTGAGATGATGTCTGATATAGAATACTTTCTTGAGTATCCATGGGGAAGAGAGAGTTTTTAAAAAAACACTATCTTAGTTTGGTCCTCCGGTGAGAAGTGCAGATGTTCCAAATCCATTGGCTCAGTTACGGAGCAGACTGCAACAACAGACAAATGCTTGTTATGGTTTTCCTCTAGTAATCAAATTACTTGCTTTAGAATGCTTCCCTCTTCTTCTTGAAAGGGTTCAAAAAGCAGAGAAAATAACCACATTTGTAGACTTTTTGGAGGATCCAAATGCTTGCAAAATTGCAGTTACAAACTTGCTTCTCCAGGAGATAATAGAAGTTGAGGCGGATTCCCAGGTAACTTATGATGCGTCCCTTTTTATTACATTGTTCTGCACAATGGTGTACACCATACATTTTTTAAACGGTGCTCATATGGAAAAATTAGCATCGTCTAGTTTTCTTTTTTAATCAGTTGGCTGTGAACTACGATGTGTCTTTGAAGGTTAAACACCGAGAAGACGAAGTTTAGGATGAGAAAATGTCCTATATATTGGAGTGGATGGTCCAAGGGCACAAATTTGTGCATGGTGATTTTTCAGGCGACGACTTTTCGCTGCCTCCAATTGGTATGCTAAGAACGACTGAGGCCATACCACCCACGCCCAACCAAAGCCTTGAGATGGAGAAAGAACGTAACGTCGTGTGCTCAAGTCCGACAAGTCTATTTCTGTGCGTGCTTTTAGAGTACACTCAAGCCATGACAGAAGAAGGGTGGCCCGTTTACCTCATCAAACCAGATCTACCTAGGACTCCACCTAAGGCTCCACATGCAGTTCAACCTAAGTCCGGTGTACACGATTTTGGTGTAGATAACTTGAAGGAGTGGATGACTGAACAACTGTGCACACTGAAGGCTGAACTGAAGGTTGACTTTTTTGACATAATAAAGGAGTATGTACTTGGACACTAACAAGGCCACAAATGAAAGGAAAGAGAGAATAATGGTCGAACTCCTGTTGCTTTCGTTGATGCTCGTCAAGAGACAAAGAAGGACAAGGGTGTTAAAGGATCTAGTGGTCGACAGGAAAAGAAAAAAAAAGTAAAATCTTAAAATCTGAAGAAGACGATGATGAGATGATGCAGGATGGTAATTTTTTGGAAACGTCTGTTCAAAGAGGAGGGTATTCATCAAACTTGAATAAATATAAATATGTAACATTATATACAAGATTTTGTGTACACTAGGTGTACAAATGGTGAACACCTCGACCAATGTACATATTTTTATTGAAAATTTTATTTTTGTTAGGTCACAAGGGATGTTGATGAGGAAAAACATATCAGTGGTTCAAAAACCGTAATTGATAACACCAATATTTTACCACTTTTCTTACAGATTTTAGTATATTTTTTAGTTTTTTAAGCAACTTTATGCATAAAAGGTAATTTTCCTATATTTGTAGTGTTTTGAGTAATTTCATGTCAAACTATGTATTTTGGAGCAATATGGAGCTAATCTGAGCAATAGCTAGTTTATGGACAGTTTCCGAGCATCAGAAAGATCATCTAAGATGAAGGTCTTGCCATCAATGAAATTTAATGAAATTTGGAAAGAAGCTTTATAATTGAGTTAGATTTCATATGAAATTTTGTTCACATCATTTGGAACAGTGTATCAAGAGTTATACTAAATATACTGAAGACTAGTCCTGTTGGCTCGCAGATGAAGGATGCGTAAGAAGACTAGAACTAAAGGATCACGACTTTGGTCTCGATTAAGACAACAAAAAAACCAAAATATATTTTGTTAAGGAATTTCCAAGCACAAGAACTCAAGTCAAAAGCCCTTCCACAAGATGCTCAAGTTGAAAGGCCTTAAGGCCCGATTTTAACCTAATTGTCCTAGGATTGGACAAAGCCTATTTATACTTGTTTTTATCGTTTGATTTCGGAGAGTTGCATTATTTTAGGTTAGATTAGAAGCTTAAGAAGACAGGGACAAACCCTTAGGGGTCGTGCGCTTCCCATCCCATGACTTCATTGTTTCTTCATCGATTCAACAATAAAACTCAGTTTTCTCGTTCTTCTCTATCTCTGATTGATATAATGCTTGCTTATCTTGATTGTTGTTTGTTTTACATGTTTAATCTAGAGTAGTTTGATAGTTAGACAGTAGGTTTCAATGGGGTCGTGATCATGATTTTTTAGGGACTCATATCTATTAAGGTTTATCATATACATTATTACCTTTGCTCGTAGGCATTCCTATTTGCTCTCTAAGGCCAATTTGTAAGTAGATCTAAATTAGTTTGCATTCCAAAAGCTTTTATTACTACTGGAAATTGTATTTGGTGAGAAATTATATTTAGGCTTCGAAAGTAGAACGATATAGAATTGTGAACAATAAATCATACACACATAGTTAATGCATACTTTTCTTCTACAGGGGCGTTCAAAAGACTATATTCATTGGTTTTCATTAGTATAGAATCCCGAACCTCGAAAGTAGAGAGGATTTACTACTGGGCTGTGTTCTATACCAAAGCTAAACAATACCCAAAAATAGAACCCTTGCATGCTAGTTTACATTCTCTACGATTTCCTATTTGTCTAACGTTTATCTTTCATTGATCTTTCTTTCCTTTTACTTTCTGTTTTGTTTCATTATTTCATTGAAAACCAAAAACCAAACCACCTTTTTTTATTTTTAGCTAATTCGAAAGTCTATAGATCCTTAGTGTATTACTCGTCTTTGTAGGATCGATACCTGTAGTACTACAACTACGCTGTGTACTTGCAGCTGTAATATCGTTTTTAGATGAAACTTGACACACATCAAGCTTTCTGACGCCGTTGTCGGTGACTTGTTAGTTGTCTAAGGATTTTTATCTATGACTAGTCTACGAATTTTTCCTTTTAGTTTTAATATTTCCTTTTTTCTGATTTTTTCTTTTACAATTCACTTTTTCCTTTTGTGTCTTTTGATTTTCAGGAAATACAATGGGGAATCTTAATTTCCTACCTATTGAGGCCACATTTTCTAGGAGCTACAATCTTCATGATCATCAAAAATATTCAAATCAAAGAGGAGAAGAGATTTACTTTCGAAGAAAACGATCATGGCTTAATTCGGAGGAAGATAACCTTCAAACTCAACAAGAGTATGGTCGATTGTTAGAATCCAGCAGTCAATATACAATTGGAGAGTGTTTTCCAAGTCCTTTTCTACTGGAAAAACATCATCATCATCATCCAAACCAGCAAGCATGAGCACAATCTCAAGAGAATCAAAAGAACTTCGATAACCAAGAGTTCTCGCGATTTTCAGCACATGTGGTTCATCGTCACAACCACATTCTCATGCCTTACCAGCCACGCCCATAACCTTCTCAAGATCATAATCACGTGCCACTGGAGTCTCTCAATTTTACAATTGAAGAATTGGTGGTACAACTTATTAAAGATGAAAGAGAAGCGAAGGAAACGTTCAAAATGAAGCTCGATAGGGGGCACTTCGAACTAAGTAAGAAGTTTGGAGACCTTAAAGAGAAACTTCATACCCTTGAAGACTCTTTAATTGCAATACAAGAGTCCATAAAGGAAAAATCCTCAGCCCATTCTAAAGAAGATCTTCAAATCAAAGGAACCGAACAAACCGAAAAAATCGGATTGTGGCATCGAAAGGAAGAATACTTGAGCATCAAGATGATCATGTGGAAAATATTAAGTCTACTGATTCTAATGACCTTTTGAAGCATGATTTAGAAGTCAATATGATTCACAATAACCTTCTTATAAGAATAAGAAGGTAGACGACGAAATTGGCGATTTCGCCATAAAGACCGATGAGATCAACAATCAACAAGGAGATATCCAACACTTCATCAAATTAATGATGGAAAGGAAGGACTATGATCATCATAAACTTTTAGCTTTAGGAGCTAAGAGATTGTTTGCACACTTTCTTTGAAGAATATGAAGAAAAACGTGTAGAGAAAATACTTAATCTCACACGCTTTGAAGATGTACCTCAAACGCAGCAAGAAAAAAATCTTACCATGATGATTCAAGGGTTATCCATCCACATTTTACCCCAACCATTGGTGTATCACGTGTCTTGGATGATGGCCCCAACAATCCAAGCTACAAATCTAGAGAAGAATCTCGATTTGCTTACAAGCGAGAAGAAATTTTTCAGAACTGAAAAAGGAGTCTTAGAGACACTAGAAGCTGCTAAGGATAAGCCTAAATGGAGTATGAAATTCATCAATATAAAAAAATGCATTCTACTATGCAACAAGTTCTCAATTTCCTCTATGACGATTTTGGGGTCTGAAATCAATTCCATGGAGTCAACCATAGTGTGAAGCTTTGAAACCCCTTGAGATTTTTGTTGAATCATTGAAAATTCAACTAAAGGGTGTGACGAAACCCTTATCCGGGCAATCGCATTACAAATAACCTTGGGGTCTAGCTAAAGACTTTAAACAAGTGCTTTATGGGAGGCAACCCATATGTTCTTTAAACTTTTGATTTTATTTTCATTCTTTTGATTTTTAGGATTTAATCTTAGGATTAATTGGTGTTATATTGGATGTTATTTGGATTTTAAAAATGATTTTTAAAAGTTTCTGTGTTTATTTTTCGTAGGAACACACTTTGAAACTGGAGAAATTGAAAGAAATTTGCAAATCAGACTAATTCGGATCGTTCGGACCATGAAGACCATACCACCGGTCTAGGGAAACCATCCCACCAGTCTATCCTAAAAGGGGAGGCCCTACAGGTGGTAAGGACCAGAAACCCCAAACCATCCGTGGCCAATTCCTCTTCCCAGTGGCCGCGTGCTTCCCTGTGGCGAAAATCGGTCCTGCCAATCACGCCACCCGATGCCAGCTTCCTCCATGCCCAACACCTCTTCATGTCTCCAGCACCGGCCATGGAGCATCCACATCGACTACCTGCTCATTTTCCACCCCCAACCGATCCTGGCCTCTCCATGCCTCATCCGTCTCATGCCTCATCCGTCTGTGCCATCCTTCTCCACCACCGGCCGCGACACTTCTCGTGTCAAACCGGTCCCATCACTCATGCCAACCGGTGCCACACCTCCCTGGCCTAAATCCCACCGTCCCTCAGCCACGGACCATGGACCACAGACAACGCCCCATCCAGACACGCATTTGACCGAGAAAAACCATTTGAACATCCGTTTTTCACATTTTCTTAGCCGGATATATACCAAACACAAAATCTTCCAGTACTAACATCAAAATCACGTAAAATTAAGATGTTTTGGAGGCTGGGACGTTCAAAACACAAAGCACACACTTGGAGCTGCACATATTCTCACACTGAGCAATTTTTGCCACCGAGCCAAACCATATCCGCCAAGTAAGGAACTAACTAAAAATTTTCCAGTACTTCATACAGGTCATAAGGAGTATTTTGAGACGTCAATTAACTCCTAAATACCTAAAGACTCAAAGGCGAGACTATGGAGATGATATTGCAAGAAATCAGACCATAAAAGAACTTTGAGAAGGACTATCAGTTTCAATCAAAGCCAAGGTGTTTTGTGACCAAAATAAGAATTACTTTGAGGCTACAAAAGTTTTGAACAAGGCAGAGCCACTATTCAAGCATATTGAAAGGCTAAAAAATGCGATTAAATGGACGAGGAACACAATCGGAGCATCTCAAGAAAAATCTGAACCAAACCAACTTTCACTCCAGAGCATCCTCATCAATTAAAATATGAAAAACATGAGAGATTGGCTGGCAGAGACGATCACAAGATTTTGGCTCAACGGAGACTCAAAACCGACGAATTCAATTGATCCAAAACTCTTATCTAGGAGTTGAATCAAGTCTTACCGATGAAGATGCCTCATAAAGTAAGAAAAATATGAAAACTGGTCAAACAATTTTCCAAAGCACCTGATTGGCCAGAAACCAAAGAAAACTCGGCCAAAGCCAAAACGAGCTCCGCCAAGCGAACCAAGTTGTCAAATTGAAGATTCACTACTAATTAGAATATGGAAAAGGCGTTCCTAAAGAAATATCAGTCCTGGACTGGTCAGAATTAAGAACAGCCCGATTTCTCACCGAAACGAGCCAAATCGAGCTTTGAAGAGACCAAACTCGGCCAAATCATACAAGGTATGAGCTCCAGCCTTTATACTTCATTTTTATTCATAAAATATGCTATTTTGTAGTAGGTTTTCAGTTTGATCGAAACATTCTTCCTAGATTGCAAAACGGCCAACCGAGCATCATTTCGGTCTACCGAAACATCACATATGGTCGTACCTATCTTCAAATCTTTCGACCAATAGCTAAATGATTCCTTTTTTTATCTGTTTCATTAGTTTTCAGTACCTTTCTCACTTGTTTTTACACGGGGACAATGTATGTTAAGTCTGGAGATTCTTACTGTTACTAATGCTTCTTTTTCTTTGTTTTTGAGCCGTTTAAAAAAATTTCAAACCAAAAACGTTTTAATGAGTCAAAATCAGTTCAAGAAAGCTTGCAATTGAGCTAACCATGTGACTAATGACTAGTGTCCCTAATGCTAGTGTTTGACTACAATTTTATCGAATGGGATAACCCAAATGAATCAGCTAACCGAGGCACCATATCACTTGATATCTGGGTAATTTTTAGCTACTCAAACATTTAATGAACTTAATTTTCTCTTCTTGTGGCTTGGTATACATTAAAATAATATTCCTCTTTAGACCTTGCAAAATTAAGTCTACGGTTCCCCTCTTCCTGTTTAATAAAAATCTTTGGAAAAGATGCTTATGCTTATTGTTAATTTTGGAACCAATAAATCAAAATGTGCTTAAAAGAAAAAAATAAAGTGATCGATTAAAAAAATGATAGCCTAGAAAAGTAAGGGAAAAATCGATTCTCAGAAGCTGATAAATAAAATAAAATGATACCCTAGAAAAGTAAAATCAGCCTCTAAAAAGCATTTAAAATGAATAAGAAAAAGGAAAGGAATCGATTGTGGGCTAAAATTGTTTAGGACTCCGATTGAGTTTGAGTCTATGTGTTCTTTGATCGATACTCCCTCGAAGAGACCGCATGTTGTAGTTTTAGGGAGTAGTGATGGAAAACTTGGGTCACTCTTGTTGATTATGGATGAATCAGGGACGTTGTTAAGTTTGTGGTGAAAACCAAGGTTCTACCTAAATGTCAACGCGGGCATATAGTTGATTTCGTCAGTCTAAGTTGCCAATAAATTCTTGAAGTTTAGGTAAGTTTCTATGTTTTCAAACCTCGTCTCTGTTCTTCGTTTTCTTAGCTCGAGGACGAGGTAGAAGCTAAGTCCGGGGGAGTTGATAACACTAATATTTTATCACTTTTTCAATAGATTTTAGTATGTTTTCTTAATTTTTTAAGGAAATTTATGCATGAAAATGTATTTTTTCAGTATTTTTAGTGTTTTTAGTCATTTTAGGTCAAACTATGTAATTTGGAGCAATATGGAGCTAATCGGAACAAAAGCTAGTTTT
This sequence comes from Anastatica hierochuntica, assembly GCA_900406275.1. Classification (NCBI taxonomy): domain Eukaryota; kingdom Viridiplantae; phylum Streptophyta; class Magnoliopsida; order Brassicales; family Brassicaceae; genus Anastatica; species Anastatica hierochuntica. The sequence continues at coordinate 5,820 of OVAN01001902.1, read as the reverse complement.
GGGACAGTTTCCGAGCATCATAAAGATCATCCAAGATGAAAGTCTTTTTATCAATAAATTTAATGAAATTTGGACAGACACTTTGTAATTGAGTTAGATTTCATATGGAAGTATTTTCACATTATTTGGAGCAGTGGATCAAGAGTTATACTAAATATACTGAAGACTGGTCATGCTGGATCACAAATGAAGGATGCATAGGAAGGCTAGAACTAACGGATCACGAATTTGGTCTCAATTAAGACAACAAAAAAACCAAAGTAGATGTTCTTCAGGCCTTTCCAAGCCCAAGAACTCAAGTCAAAAGCCCTTCCACAAGATGCCCAAGTTGAAAGGCCTTAAGACCCGATTTTAACCTAATTGACCTAAGATTGGACAAAGCCTATTTATACTTATTTTTAGCTTTTGATTTCGGAGAGTTGCATTGTTTAGATTAGATTAGAAGCTTAAGGAGGCAGGGAAAAACCCCTTAGGGGTCGTGCCCTTCCCATCCCAAGACTTCATTATTTCTTCATCGATTCAGCAATAAAACTTGGTTCTTCTCGTTTTTCTCTATCTCTGATTGATATAATGCTTGCTTATCCTTATTGCTACTTGTTTTAAATGTTTAATATAAAGTAGTTTGCTAGTTAGACAATAGGTTTCAATGGGGTCGTGATCATGTTTGTTTAGGGACTCATATCTATTAGGGTTTATCATATACGTTATGACCTTTGCTTATTTGCATTGCTATTTGCTCTCTATGACCGGTTTGTAAGTAGATATAATGTAGTTTGTATTTAAAAAGCTTATATTACTACTGTAACTAGTATTTGGTGAGCAATTCTATTTTGGCTTTGAAAGTATATTGATCTAAAATTGTGAACAATCAATCATACACACATAATTAATGCATACTTGTCTTCTACAGGGACGTGTAATAGACGATATTCCTTGGTTATCATTAGTATAGAATCTCAAACCTCAAAAATGGAGAGAATTTACTAGGTTGTGTTCTATACCTAAGCTAAACAGTACTCGAAAATAGAACCCTTGCTTGGTAGTTTACGTTCTCTACTATTTCTTATTTGTCTAACGTTTATCTTTCATTGATCTTTATTTCCTTTTAAATCTTGTTTTGTTTCATTACTTCATTTAAAAACAAAAACAAAACTACCTTTGTTTATTCTTAGCCAATTCGAAAGTCTATAGATTCCTAGTGCACTACTCATCCTTGTGGGATCAATACCTAAGGTACTATAACTACGCTGTGCACTTGGAGGTGTACTGTCATTTTTTAGGTCAAACTTGACACACATCATTAATGAACACTGAGCAAGAGGTATCGTTTTGTATTTTGTGTCGTGTACATGAGGTGTACAATCAATTAGAATATCAAATTTACTCTCATGCATATACTATTGAGTGTACAACAATATAAATTTTTTTTTTCTTTTTGTTAGGTGACATGGGATGATGAGGTGGATGATCAAGTTATTGGTGGTTTAGGAAATCCAAAAACAATAGAAGAAGAGGTATTGTCTGGTGATGGTGTTGCGTACGCCAAAAGCTCTGCACCTTTTTAATGTTTTTTAAATTTTATCAGGGCTAAGAAGGTGGTGCAGCGGCTGTAGAAGATAGTGGTGGTTTAGGCATTCAAGGGAGCAGTGCCGAAGAGGTAATAATATATAGACTAATGTACGGATTGTGATACCTCGTTTTTCGGATTTTTATGCATGCGTACACCATAAGATGTACACCAATGTAATAATATTTATTCCTTTATTTAGGTCAAAGGTGATGATGAGGATACACAAGATATTAGTGAATCAGTGAAGCCAAAGACCGCTGACAAAGAGGTGCAAAAAAAACTGGCAAATGATTGTTTACACTCGTCCATTGTCTTTCGTCGTTCAAGATGTTGAGGTTCTGTACAGTAACTATATTGGAAATCTACACACCTTCTAAAGTCGCCGTGAGTGATGAGGTTGAAAAACGAAAGTCCAATAAGCGCGGTCAGAAGTGGATACCTAAAAAGTCTTCAAAATTAAGCAGTAACCCAGACAAATGGAAGAAGGAATTGTTCAAAGGCAAGAAGAAATCAAATTACAAGCATGTGGATACGATTGACAAAAACGAATTCAAAATTTTTTCTCAGATCCTAAAACACTCAAAGCAGTAGTGAGTATCCATTCCTATTCAATGTATTTTGGCCTCTTTGATTTCGTTAAAATATCTTTAAATTTTTTTCGTTCTTGGCAAACACAGGTCTTTCACTCTCGTCACCAGCCACCAAGTCAACAATAACTTTTTAATCATTGCCAAAAAAAAAAACAGTGGATAACCACTGAGGTATTTCCTTTTAACCTTGTACACCTTCGTGATTTTCCCTTTATCCGTGCACACCATGGTTATTGGCTTCCATAAAGTGTACACCATCTTAATCTTCTGATTTTAACACCTTCCCTTATGATTCCATTTCAACGACGCCGTACACCTGGGTGAGGCCAAAAGAAGTTTACCAAAATTTGAGAAGTGGAGATTGTGGACCACGTGCTACCAAGTTTTTAGAGATGTATGCTGGTGTTCTTAGTTTACCGACAAACATGTAGATGAATTCCAGGTGAAATGTGCAATGGATTGCTATATTGAATTCGTTGGCACTGTGAAGGTTGTGAACTGTTGATTTGAGTTGCTATTGTTATTTAACTTTCTTGGTTTTTTCGTTAGGTATGTCGGTTTCTATAACTATTGAAAACATTAGCTTAGTGGACAATACTTAATTTTTAATTAACTAATTTCAAAGTGAGCATAACATGACCAAATATGTATGAAGTAAATGAAATTAATAATTAAAAAGTTATAAAATTAAATTTGTGTAAATAATACATAAGAAATTGAGCAAGTTTATAATTTTTAAACATCATCAAAGAAAAATGTGACTTCATAATCCCAAAAACGAATGTTACAATAGAAATAAGTATTCAGGTCATGGGCTTCAACAAATCCTCTTGAAGCATAATTATTTGCTAAGAACATCTCAGTTCCACCCGTAACTGCAGTTGTCGCGAACATATCTTTTTTGGAGATGTCTCATCTTTGGTTTATCGCGCCACAAAATCTTATCTCTTATACTTTTCCTTATTGATTCCACTTCCTTAATCGTACTTAACATCGAAGGTTTGATAAAAGAAGACAAAACTTTGAAGCCCTTTTGTTTTGTTTTGCCACCAGCACATATTAAGATCATGCCATAAACATACTTTGCATCATTATTTCTGCTCCTCGTGACTTCAGTTAAATATTTGATCCCCTTGTATCCTTGTTGTTTTGGATCTAATTGAAAGTAATCGATAAACCCTTGACGGTACAAAGACTTAGGATTTGCATTCTCTAGACAACTCTTAAAAAATCGTGAAAACTTTTCATGGTTGTGATAATGCCATGGGATAGTAGGGAATTGGTGGAGGGTTATTTGCTGGAAAATGTACGCATCGTTGCAAAGGTTTCAAAACAAGTTGAAGATTGTGAATGTCATATAAAGAAGAAGATGCAACACACAAAATGATCTCTGCAAGTAGTTCTTTTGGTAGAGAATTGTTATGTCGCTTGGATATGTTTATTTATAGACGATAGAACGATTATGACGTAATTATGAAGAGGTGCCATCTCATAAAATTGAAAGCATCTATGTCACTGAAGTATGAATGAACACTTATTGAATACCTAGAGATGCAAAAGAAAATGAAGAGGCATGATTTTTTGAATGATTGTTATAAGGAACCCTTTACTAAGAAATGAATTTCATCCTCCTATTGTATATAATTAGTTGAAATCACAATGATCACCTATCTTGGGCTTGAATAAAAGTTTTAAAAGACCGGCAATGAGTACCAAGGCAATGAGATGTCAAATAAGTCTATAAGTGATCTGTAGATGTTATATAAATGATTTAAAATGCTTTTTTAAAATATAAAAATTTTGTTGGAAAATGTAGTAAATGAACGAAAAGTAAATTTGACATGAGAAGGGAACGGTAACTAATTGAAGTAAATCTTGGTAGGTGATATTTTGACTACATTTAAAGATGATGGTGCATGGAATTAAACGCTATAGTTTTACCACCATTGAACGCCAACAAACCTCAACTTTCAACATCATTTAGCTATCTATTTATATACAAAGATCATTCTGTCAAATAATTTGTATATCAAACACAATTTGAAAATAAGATATTGCAACAATGCTTGATTTACCAGAAAAGATTTTACATAAAATTATAATGATTGTGGGTAAGCAATCTGCTGCAAACCTCCAACCATTTGTTCTCGCGGGTAAGCGGAATTATTAACTTGTCCAAACCGAGGAAGTGTTTAGTACATGCGGTCTATATGATGTTTATTACAATGGGATATCCACTCATCCAGAATCCGAATGGCAGATCTTCTTTGAAAAATTTTGGGTTGCTTGTAACCCAACCGATGTGTACTACGAACTGATACGGATTGCAACTCACATTTACGACATGATTAGAGCTACCACAATCCTGGAAGATAACATACCGTTCGACGAGGGCTTCACTCTTGCATTATGTATCTTTCATGCTTGTCTAGGGAATCTTTTTTTAGCTAGTGCATGTTTTAAAATATATGCTGAGAACCACACACCAATAAACTAAGAACAGGTAGGTCGTGTGTGTGCCTATTTGAAGTATTAATTAGCGTGGTTCCCATAAGATCAATTGGCAACCTACAGGACGTCCATGAGGTTCCCAGATGATAGTGTGATTCAATCCCCACAATATATGTACGTATGCCATGTCTAGGACGAGCCAAATTGTAAGGAGTGTGTCCTTTTTCTAACCACATGCGAAGTTTGTTAGTACCTTTGATGACTATTTTCACATGTTTTTCTATAGTTATTTAAATGTTATGGGTTATATTTTCCCTTGATTAAATTCTATTTCAAATTCAATATTTTTAGGTGTACACCTTTAAGTGTACACCATGTTTTACCCGTACACCTCGGTGGACATGATGTACCGTACACCATCAATACGGTGGTCGGTATACATGAATATTGTTAACCTTTTAAATCTATGTAATTGTAATCAATACTATAAAAGTTCTTGAGACTCTCCATTATCATGACACATAAGCATTTTTATGTTTTTAGAGAATGACACATAATAGAAACAAATTAATCAAAAAATCAATGAAATTTCATTTTTTTTTAATTCATGCACATTTATTTCATTAGCTAATCAACACATTCATGCATGTTAATTAATTGCTATTTTTAATTCATAGATATTAATTATTAAACATAACATTATTAAAAATTAAATATATAAAAAATTAAATCATAACTTTGGGTGAGGAGTTTGATATTTGCTTGGAATATTACAAAGTCAATTCGATCATGCAAGATATTGCAAAGATCATCCTATGGAACGGTAGATTTCAATCGTATCTTTCTATCGGTGGTCTATCTTAGTTACACGACCATCTCTGCCAAAAAGAATAAGTTTAACATCCTTTAAGTTTATGAATATGTGTTTTTCCTTTATGATATGTTTTGATCAGTTGTATGACTTTGTTACTCTGTTTTTGACGAGTCATAAAATTTCAGACAAAAAATAGAATCATCTTACGTTAGCTGATTCAAGTTTTATTACATGCTTTCGTATTCTACATTTTATGTTATAACACTAGAGTTTCAGAGTGACGACCCCTACGTAATTTTACGTTATAAGAAAGTGACTTTTCACAAAATATTTAAATCAAATGACAATCAAAGCAAAACATAAAAATCCGTCATTTCAATATTAATACATCAATA
>OVAN01001901.1:0-37113 GCA_900406275.1 Anastatica hierochuntica | reverse complement strand
TTAATATATATATATATATATATATATATATATATATATATATAGTTTTTGATAATTTGATTTAGCAAATTAGAAAAAAGTTGTTTCTTTCAAATATACATATTATTTTCAGAAGTATGATTTAAATTAAATAAAAAAATCTTTTGCCAATTTCAAAAAAAATATTTGTTGAAGAAAAGTATTTGGTTATGATCAAGTTATAATTGTTTATTATTATCTTTAAATTCTGCACAAAAAATACTATTATCTTTAAATTTTCTGCTATAATTTAAAAGAAAAATAATGATTTTGAAAACAATTAAAGTTGTACGCTTTACGGATACGATATTTGCTTAGACACACCTTTTTCATGTTATCATGTATTCCTATGTTGCACAAAGAGTGTCATTTGACACAATTCATGGAATTAAATAATTTTAAAAATATAATACGATGCTCCTATTCAGAATACAGTTAATCAAATATAAATATTCAAAGGAGTAAAAAAAGAATTGAATGTGCAAAATTAAATTGAAAACGTAGGAAGACTCTCTTTTTGAGACAAAAAATAACTTTAAAACAACACTCTTCGCAAAACTAATGGGCCACTAATCATTCTTATCGGTTAATACAAATATTATTTCTCGAATGAATTATTCTTGCTACATCAAACCTTATTATAGAGAGTCTAAATTTTGCTCTTATTGTATTAAAATTTCCGATGCGTAAATTTTTGGGGGTGATATTGAATGTTGAAATTTGAATAAATTTATGATCGAGTGATTGCAAACTAGGTGCTCAATCTAATTTCAGCATCAAGAACATCGATAGATGAAGACCCACAAGATAAATCTCTAATCTAATAATCCTAAATCAACATATCATAAAATCCCTTAATGAGAACTCTGAACACAACAAGAGAACTACTCACACATATTCATTAAAGAATCAAAAGAGATTTGTAAAGAAAACATGATGCAATTGGAATAGAAATAGATTGAAGGTTCAGAAATCTTCTCAAAATTGAGGTACATGAATGAACTCATCTCCCTCGGGATTACAAAGCTCAATGTTTACTTAGAAAACTCAAAATAGCATAATAACAAAAAAAACAAGTGTAGACGTTGTATAAGTATCCAAGTCGAGTCAGATCTTTTTCTGGTGGGCCTAGATCACTTTTCTGGAAATTTCTATGTCGAGACATGGATCTATCAATCCTTTCCATTCTGGAAAATTTTATTACTTCCTTTTCTTTGTGTTCTTCATTTGGTCGTCAACTTGACTTGTGTTCACTGAAATTGCCATAACTTTTGATCATACCATTGAATTTCCTTAAACCACCTCAAAATTAAATTTAACTCACACGACTATTTGTGTCAGCTCGATCCAATGGTGGAAAGTGTTTCAACTATTGTGAAACTTCTGACGTTTTAACATGATCCTACATTCCAAAATGTCTATTTCATATGTGAATTTTTTCCATTCTCTCCAAAGCAATCTATAACTTGTAAAAACACTTGAGAGCACCAAAAAAACTACAAAAAACCATTTTACATAATAAAATAACATATGAGGTTAATTTTGTGTTGTTCCATGATAGAAACCTATTAGTTTGAATTTTCAAATTTAAAGTGTCATTCTTAGGTACTATAAGAAATTAGATGGGTTAATCTTGATGTTGGAAAATGGTTAATGGCTGCTAGCAAGTTAATGAGCCATGCTCTTTGTACACATTTCTCTGGAACCATCATCTTTCAAACTCTTTAGACTCACATAACTTTTGCTCTTTCTAAGATATGATGGCAAGCTATGTGAACACTCAAGGAAGCTACACTTCTTACCAAGAAAATTGGGGACAAGCAAGCTCCTCAAGGAGAGGAAAAAGAATTGAGGGCACCGAATTGTTGGGAAGGACAAGTGAAGAGATAGGACATCTAACCGAGCTTCGCCAACTCGACTTTCACCCCACACGATTTGCCGATGAAGAAGTGATGAGAAGAATTGGAATTTATGAATAAGTTGACGGCTTACTAGATAGGATGAGCATCCGGATTCTTTTGACAATGGATAAAGCCGCATATCCGGAGCTCACCCGACAATTCCTTTCCACCATCACCTATGAAGAAGAATAAGGGGAAAGTGGAAGACTTTACTTCCGAGTTGGACCAAACCGGTATTTTCTCACATTCAACCGGTTTTGTAAATTGTATGGTTTTTCACAAACGTGAACATTGATTGTGCCTCCGAAATTCATCCAACTATCATTTCTTTGGAGGAACATTGCCACCGATGAAGAATACGATTTCTTAGTCACAAAAATATCAAAGATCAAGAATCCAACAATATGCCATGCCATGAGACTTCTCGGTAACACAGTGTTTGCAAGAGCACACCCCGAGTGATCAACTCCGATAGAATTGGGACTTCTCTATGGAGCTATAGGATATAAACTCCACGACCACGTCGGTAGGGCTATCCCATACTCCGGTTATGCATTGTGTCCAGGGTCTACCTTCCTATTGCACCTTATGAGCATTCGAATGAACCTTGATCGATATGGACAAGATGGGATACACATCGGTGGAATATTCACTCCGCTCTTCCGCTACGCATCCATTGATTTCACCTTCTACGAAGAGCTTCCGGAGAGACTATACATGGACAAAGCATATCTATTGAGGATAAGGAAATTGACGGGTCGATACAACGAGCACTCACTCATGTATGTTTTTACAAGTGACGATGGTACATCACTTTGTTGCTTCCTCCCCAATAGCCGCTTCACCCACACGGAGACCAATGATGGCATCCAATTCCGCCTCCCAAAGAAATTTTACTTCAAAGTCTCGAGGCCACAAGCTTATAACCCCTCCGAATGGTGATTCAAGGTACCTTTTCTTCCATTGTAAATACCATTTTCTCTCTTATTTTTCTTTTAACTTGTGTTTTGGTCTCCTTCGTAAGATTCTATTCATTCATTGGGACGGTGATGAGTAAGTCCGGGGGAGGAGAATGTTTTGTCTTGTTTTCATTTCTTTGAGTCTCATATAGTCTGGTATTGCATTGTTAATAGTTATGACATAGAAAAACAAAAAAAAAAGTCAAAAAATTTGAAAAAAGAAGCATGTAGTTGCATTCCTCATACTCATGTCATTAAGATCGAGTCTTAGAGCATATAGGATGCATTTGCATAGGAAACGATGATTAGATTGCCTTGTAAGCGGCTAATGCTTAGGGAATCAACCAAAACCCTTGTTAGTTGTATCATGTAGCTTGAGCCGAAGCGAAAAATGGAAAATCCATAGCTAGAACTCCCCTTTTGAAAGTTCCCCTAAGTAAAACCGACTTGAAAGCTCATTTGACTCTAGAGAACTTGAACTTAGAATTTGACATTGTTTTTCTCGCTATGGGCTTTTAATGCTTAACCGTGGGTAATCATAAACATTTGGATCAAGAACCACATTTTTAACACCCTTTTTGATGATCCAAATGGCCATCTTCATCATTTAGATGATATCCTTCCCTTCAACCTTAACCATTTACTTCTAGACCCTCATTGATTTCATTTGAGTGAGACCTTTTCTTGAAAGTGTGCACATGTAAAAATGCTTGTAAGTAGAAGGACGATTAGGAAAAAGCTTCCATAGGACTAGTCTCGATTTAAGACTAGTGTAGATAAGGAGGGTAAGTAGATCTAAAGATGAATTAAGTGGTTGGTGTTCATGAGAAAGGAAATCAAAAAAGAGAAGAAGTAAAGGAAATAACACTCTATGTTGGAAAGAAAGAAGAATAAGTCTAGCTCTAAAAAGATTTAAAGAAGGATAGAAGTCCACAAGAAAATGAAAAAAGAAAAAGAAAAGAAAAAAAGAATAGAGAAAAGATGTTTGTGAATTATATTTCTAAAAAAAGAGAAGAGCTAGAAGTAAAAGAATCCTTAGAGTGTCATTTGCAAAAAGAAAGAATAGGAGTTTGAGCTTTAAAGAAAAGACATGAAAAGAAAGAAAAAGCTTAATAGTGGTTGGGAATAAGAGATGTTTGACATTTGGGGTAGAGTAAGGATGTAGAAAGGGGTTGGGGACTCTAGTGGAAGCCAATTCTTTGTATGTGTTAATTGTTCTTCTCTCCCTTGCTTTTACACAATGTCTCACACTACTCTTTTTATGAGTGAACCACTAAATTCTTGAGTCTATGAAACCTCCTTGATCATCGCTTCTTTAACCTTTTCTGACCAAGCCAAACGGTTTTGATTCATTGTCCATAGTGAGACCGCACTTAATTATATATGAATGAATGTTAAAGAGTCAGATAAACCGATAGTTTGTGTTTGCCTTAGTTTAGAAATTTAGAGTAAATTGGGGGTTGAAAAGGTTATGGCGAAGTAGAAAGACTAGACTCGACTTTTGCTATATGCTACATCTTTGTAAGGATCTTGTTTGGGCACCCTTCGTATAACCTTTAGGCTATGAGTTCCCCCACTTTCAAACCTCTTTCTTGGGCTTAGATTTTTGCTCATTTCTTGAGGACAAGGAAGATTCTAGTCTGGGGGAATTGATGTTATCGTATTTTACATATTATAGCTTAGTATTTAGTAGAGTTTTATTTGCATTTTAGGACTTTTTATATCGATTTAAGTTGTTTTTCGAGGCTTGATTAGGAAAGATCATATAGGAGTCTTAGATGTTGCATTTTTACATTATTCACCTCTTTTCTATCCCATTTTAGGTCACCTTGATGATAACGGATGAACCCGGAGACTCGGAAGCAAGAACGGACGGTTTTTGCACCAACAAGCATGGTTGGCGGTCCGGGCCACTCTGGCTGGCAGACTGCAACACCAGCCTAGACCGCCAGCCAGCTTCAAGACAAGGCTGGCGGGCATAGGGGGTCTAGCTAGCGGTCTGCAACAGCCAACCCAGACAGCCAACCCTTCTATTTCCACTCAAAAGTTGGGTTTTGACCTAGTTTGTCCCATGTCAACCCGCCCCAACTTCTTTAATTCTATAAATACTCATCCAAACCATGAGAAAAACCCTAAGCTTTTACATTTTGATGAACTTTTGTATGTGTTTTGGATCTAGAGAGAAATCTCTTTGTTAATCTTAAAAGTTTGCATCTTTATCTTTTCTTCTTCTTTCTTTATGATTGTTATGAGCTTTTCTTTACTTTCTATGAGTTTCTTGAGCATGATTAGTGAGTAGTAATCTAGTGTAAGCATGAGTTAGGTTAATCAAGCTAGATCTAGATGCTAATAATGATGTTAGAGGTTGGGTTTATATAGATTCACATGATTTAGGGATGCTTAAAGCTAGATTTGAAGTGACCAATCAAATCCTAGATCTTAAGGCTTTCACACCCAGAAGGTGTTCGATGAAATGCCTAAAGTTATCTAAATCATTCTTAGCATTCTTAGCCTATGTGATAGATGATTAAGGTGTTAAGTAGGCTATTCGGCTTGAGTATAATGATTGATAGACTTTAGATCACTATCGGGAGATTGAATTGATTTAGAGTTTGTTAAATGGACTAGAATCATGGAAATGATCTAGTTGACTCTTTGCCTTGCCTCTGATATGAACTTTGTTACCCAAACCTTGCATTTAGTTAGCATTTGGATCACTTGATCATAGACCTAGTTCATTGCTTGCATGTTCTTCATTATCGATTCTTGTTAAGTAGTATTTAGTAGTTGAGTTTGCTATCTTGTTTTGCTTTAATTTTTTTATTTAAGCTTGAAATCCAATTGCATTTGATAGACTAAGATCAATGAACTAGTTATAGGATTGATTGTGTGAAAAGTTTGCTCCTTGTGGATTCGATAACCCATTACTACAACTACTAGTCTTATACTTGAGTTTTAGAGTTTAGTTGGGATTAAAGCTCGATAAAGAATCCATCTCAATCACTTATCAAATCCAAAAAATGGTGTAAACAAGGCAGACTTGGAAGAAGGATAAGGAAGATACTGAGAAGGTCTTCGTGAAGAAGGAAGTCGGAAAGAGCAAGGTGAATCGGACAAAAGAAGAGGAGAAGAAGGGGAAGAAGACAAAGATTGTTGCTACTGTGAAGATTGTAGACCCGACGAAAAAGACGGAGGTGTCGAATTCGATCTATGTAGCCAAGAGATTGAGTAGGGATTAGTCACCAGCGGCTCCGATAAACGTGCATGTGTAAGCTGCGGTGGCACATTTATCGTAGGATTATGATGTACACAACCAAGATGAGAAGGCTGCCTCGAGTGATGGCGGAGACAAGGATGCATACAAGGATGAAGATGAGGATAAAGAAAAGGTTGTGAACAATGAAGAGGAAGCAGTAGATGGTGAGGATGAAGACAAGGATGAAGAAAAGGATGCAACCAATGAAGAGGAAGCATCAGATGTTGGAGAAAGTGAATCTAAATGAGAGGAGTAGAGGTCTAGATTTGCAATAATTCCTAGTACCATTCTAGAGCACTTAGATATACCTAATTAGCTATTGATTTTGATTCGTAGATTCTGATGCCATTTGTAATGTGTCTTGGAAAGGAAAAGTGGATAAAACTATGTGTGATACTAGGAAAACTTGGAGATGATGGTGGTAATACTAGTGGATAATTTCTTTTAACTGGGGTAGAAATGTATGTTACATGAGAAAAAAATTTGGAGTGTTGAGATATTACCGATATAACTGGGGTAGAACTTTTGGAGGAATTGATGTAATTGTTTGAGGGTGTGTCAATCAACATTCAAACCAATGAAATGAAAAGGTTTCCTCTTTCAAGAATATATGAGGAACTAGGGACAACTAAGTTTTTCTCTACATTTGAGAATTCTGTAAAGTATAACTGGAAAAACTAGAGAAATCTATCTGAATTTTATGGACATTCACAAGACATTAACAACATCTTTCCCACCAAATCTAAAGCAGAAAATGCTCTCTTGGAATAAATCATGGAAGAGGAGAACGATGTTGATGAGCCATGTCTTGTTGTTGACAGTTGGGTTAAGTGGCTCGGTGAAGGTTTGAAGGTCTTTTTTGAAGACATGTATGAACAAGATGTTGCCGCCTGACAATAATAGACAGAATTTGGCTGAAGAGATAGCTCAACAAATGTTGGCCACTGAAAGCTCCACTTCAAGGCAGATGTTATGAAAAATATCCAAAAATTAGGTGATCAACTCAATAGAGTTGTGAAGAAAGTGAAAAAATTTGTCTCCAAATATGATAAAAGTTTGGTTCTGCTTGAGGCATTTGTGATGCAAGCTGAGAAAGAAAAAACGAAGAGATGTAGTGAATTGGAAGTTGATAGTCAGTTGTGAGAAACTTTTTTTCTTACATCAAACTTGTTTGTTTGTTTTATAAAGTTGATTGTTTGTTTTCTAATTTGTTGAGGTTATGCACATCTAGAACTAGTTAAGTTAGTTTAAATTATGCTGAATTGCAATAGTAGCACAACACAAATCTTAATTTAGCACAAGTCTTTAAAAAACATAAATTAGTTAAAGTTTGAGAAACCATAAACAAGTCTCAACAAAAACAGAAACATAAGCATAAAGCTTAAGGAGTTGATTCGCAAGCACGTTTCATAAGGGTCATAAATCTTAAGCTTTGCCAACTCTTCAGCCATTACATCCACTTCCTTCCTTAATCGCTTCACCTCTTCCTCGACACCGAAAACCCATGGTTGACGGAAATGGAGGCCGTCGTCCTGCACGTCAAACTCTTATATAGTTTCACATATTTTTACCTAGTCTTAACAGTTATACTTTCAACCATATGAAGTAGTTATGCCTAGTTTTACTAGCTTCACTTTACCGAATGCAAAGAAAATTAAAATTACCTTGAAGTTCTTGCACGTGAAGTATCTCCTCCCATGTAAAGGATCAAAATCTCCTGGGTACTTTTGATTTGGTGAAATTTTACGGATGATTTGTCCCCCACATGGGAAAATTATCGGAATCCCATTTTGAGCATCGACAATGTACCTAGTCATGTCGATATATTTCTTCTGCTGATTTATCTCCTTTGCCCCTCCGGATGAATTCCAGTAATTGCACTGTCCCTCTATGAATTGGTAGAACGGATAGAAATGATGACAGAGAGAGGGAGAAAATGAGAAAGATGAAATAGAGAGGGAGAGAGAGAAAAGTGATGAAAGAGAGGGGGAGAGAATGAGAATGATGATAATGATAATGATGAAAGAGAGAGAATCTCGTGTAAAAAGGCTCGGGAAAAGTGAAAACGTTTGTGTTTTTATGTTATGACGCCAAAAAAGTTTCATCTTCCAGCCAAAAAATATTCTTAATTATACCGAGGATAATAGTGTTACGAAAGTTCCTCATAGTTATGCTTTTGGTGTTTTTCATAGTATTTAGTTTTACCTATACTTTAGGTTTGTTTAGTTGTTTTACTGTTAATTTTAGTACTTTGAGACGTAATACTGATTGTTTTATGCAATAATTTATTTGAAATCAAGATTTCTTTGAATCTTCCTTTAGAAGTTGGTCTTCACTAACAAAGTGTTCTTGAAAATACAAAGTAATATATCGAAGGAAGGAGAATGGCACATTTTTGTAACATATATTATATTAACTACGAATGTTATATTACCCCCCACTAAATTTTTGTTTATTTAGATTTACAGTTGATTTTATGTGTAGACATATAATTATTATTGTTCTACCTAGTTTTAAGTAGTGCTACACAGCAAATACCTCAGTTTTATGCAGTTTTCCAAATCATACATGTTTTACAAAACAAAGGAATGAGATAAATTCATTCACTAGTACGCCTTCCAAATAACAACAATATAAACCAGGTCCTTGCCTTGTCTGTCGTTTGTTTTGTCTCCTTTTACGTCGTTCTCTAACCGATGGAAACCTCTTAACTTTTTTTCTTCCCTTCTTCTTCAGCCAGTTGGGAGGTATGATTTGCAGTTGTTTTATGTCATTAGGTACAATCCATTCAAATTCGTCTGGCACTACATAAATTTTCCAGTAATAAGTCAATACCCACATTTTCGTCCACTAATATTTTGTGCACATCTTATGTAGTTCTATTTAGATATCAGGACCACAACTCTGACCAGCATCAACATCCTTTCTGAAATATATGGAAGCGACAAACTGCATGCATACAAGGATACTTTAGAAAATCAAACTCCTTCCAACTACAGCTTTTCGCTAACAACTTACGAAATAACTCTTCTCATCGGCACCAGTGATCTCGTACTCAAGGGAATAACTGTTTACCTCCCTCACAAGTAATTTCTTAGCATCAACCCATATCTCGTGCAAGATTTCTCCACGAAAGGCACCATTTTGTTTTCAATCGATCCACATTTGGCTTCCTTTCAATGTTCATTTAACCAAATGGAAAATCTTCTGACAATTGCATCGAGCAATGGTATCATTGAGTACTTCCTTTCTTCCTTAAACATGATGTTCAAAGATTCCACATTGTTGCTAATGTCCAAATTGTATCTGACACCTGGAAAAAAAACACCTTGCACATTGTTCTTTCTAAGCACTTTCCTCCAAATACTTGGTCGTCGAAGGATATCTCGTCTTAAAATACTCGTAAGCGGCGTTGAACTAAACCACCATGGAAAGGCTACTCAACTCTATGAATCTCCATATGTGACTATGTCTTTGTTGACGTTAGAAGTGTGTCCTTTCACATTCTGGGACAAATGCCATAAACAGTACCCATGGTGAGCATGAGGAAACACATTAGTTATAACGCCGATGAGGCTTGCATTTCTGTGACTCATAAAACCAATTCAGAAGAGTCTGGAACAACACTTTTCAGCATCTGAAAAAATCAAGTCCAACAAGCATTATTCTCACCATCGAGTATAACAAACGCAATGGGGGTAATGGTGACAATTAGGATCCTGAGCTGTGGGGAAAAACTAGTACACCACCATATCTGTTCTTCAGAAATGTGGCGTCCAAAATTATCACTTTCCTCATGAAATGAAACTCTTGACTGCAAGTTCCAAAAGCTATGAAGAGGTACTTCAATTTTATTGCCTCATCCAATTTAACACTTTTTTTGTCCCTGGATTGACCAACTCTATCATGTATAAATAACTATACAATTTTTTGTAATTTTCTTTCGGATGTAAATCATAAACAGCTTGATTTTTCCCTCTCAACATTGTCGAGTATGATATACTGACACCGATTTTTCACTTAACAAGATCCATGATACCTTTCAGACTTGGAATTTCTATTTTTCTGGATATTCCTCATTCTAAAGAAATGCGACTAATTGTGTTGAGCCTCTCCTTTTGTCGTTGCTTGAACTTTGACTAGTCCGAGAACATGTATGCATATTTTTGTACGTTCTAATTGAGAAAATTTATGCATGTGGAATACTTGCGCCTCGTAAACCTCAACTATATTTTGGTCAAGAACATTTTACCACCCATCGCGTATGATCCGACTTTTTAATGTGATAACCAAAGAATTTATCAAATGCGGCTTTATCTCATCAGCTCTTGAATCATCTTCTTACTTGCGAATTCCTGAAACTTACTCAGACCCAAATCGTCTTTCCATGCCTCTGTAAACTGACTAGATTCTTCGAAAGGTGGATACTCAACAAACTCATCAGTCATATGTAATCTATCCAAATCGGTATTCATTGTGGTATTCTCCTCCACAACATACTCAACATTATCCACCTCTATCGCCTCGTTCTGTTTTGCTAGTTCATCTCCTATGTAGAGAGTAATGACAGTAGGTCCTACATCACCATTTGGATCCAACTCGTTGTAGTTCATACCAAACAAACTTTTTCCCGCTCTCGAAAGTTTCTCTAGTTGTTCTGATCTACTTGTGTCCTCCACAAACAAAAGACATCTATAGTTCTCTTTATCGATGGAAGTTAGGTAAACAAACAAATGTTCATCATCAGAAATAGTAAAATGTTTCTTACATCCAACCAACAGCGAAATGTAGCTAAATTCCAATTTAACTTTACTTTCTTTCAACGATAGCTTCTTATAAATCCTATCTTCTATCATAGAAAAAGATATATCCTCCACTGATGTCTTCAATATTACACTACACATGCGACTTTGGAATTAGAAATGTACGCCTACGTGCTTGCTCATTGTGTCCTACCAAAATAGTGCATTAAACTGAATAAATTATCCACAGTTACCCCCACAGTTTTACTAGTGCTACTTAGTTCTCCTTCGCAAGAACTCAAATTGAATGGTTTCAGGTGCGAATCTACTACCCATTCACCCACATTCAACAACTGTAATGCATTTCTTACTAATTTCATGTACTAATAACTCAAAAACAGTATCGAACCACCAATTTTCATACCAAATCAACAGTGAAATTCAATTGCAAACCCTAAACCAACATTCTTACTAATGCAGCTCAAGGAGGTGGAAAGAAGAACTAATCTCGATTTCAACCAAAACAACGGAATGCTCAACGTCGGCAATGGATTGGTAGATTGCTCACGACAGCGGTGAGAATACATGGCGATGAAGAAGATAAAACGACGTCGAGGAGGAGATGCTTTCTCGTCGAGCTGATGGATTTTTTTTGTTTTTTTTTTCATTTATTTTCTTTTTTATGTATTTCTTAGTGAAGGACATTTTGGTCTTCTCGTATTTCGTTAAAACAATAAGGGCATAAGAGATTAAAAAGGAAAATAAGAAATTGATGTTTTTAAAGGACTAAACAGGTGATGGCTCTAATTGTTCACTGTGTTTGTCAAAAGAAATATCTCCATTATACTTTAGTAGTAACGTGCCAACGTCCATAATTAAATTTTTTAAAGACGAGCAATGACATTATTGTAAACATAATTAGACACTCTCATGCTCTATCATTTTGTTCTATTACATCGATTTTTCGTAATTACTCAACACTACATAAAATATTGACACCAACATCTTAGGCCAACGCTTTCATTCTTGATGTAAAATTGCAAATAAATAGTATATTGTAGTGTGACTAACATTAATTTTATTGTGAGACCCCTATAAATAAATAGCGAAATGTCAAGAAAGTTTTAAAAAGTTTGATTTGATTAACTATGTCATCAAAGTGCATTTATCTTTTTCAGTCATTTTTTCTAAGAGAACTTCACAACTAAGCGTGTTTGTGTTAGAATAATATTAAGATAAATGATTATTGAAATTACCTAGACTAACTCTGAAAAACACAAAAATAACTAGTTTGACTCCCCTAATACTTGGATTACTAAACAAACTCTAATCTTTTTGGAAAAGACAAAAAAAAGTTCAAAAACACAACATATTATCAAAATTGCCATTTAGAATTTGAATTTAACATTTTTCCATATTAGATTTTCAAATTTTCTTCATATCTTCGGTCAAATATGTTGTTGCCTAATTTGATTCTAAAAAAATATTAAATCATAACTTAGCAAAACAAAATCGATCTCTACAGAAAATATTCTCAAAATTCAAAATCATAACCTCTCTTTCTCAAAACCATTGATACCTTCAAACGAAACCCAAATCTATGTCGTCACGGATTCTCTCTTCTCGCAACCATCTCCGCCGCGAAGCACTACTCTCCATTGCCCATTAATTCTCTTTGTCGCGAACTCGTATTCTCCACCTCGAAACCCTAACCCCGCCACAAAGCCGTACACACTACCGTGAGACTATCCCGAAGCCGTACACAATGTCGTACACGCCGCCGTGAGACCGTCGTGAGATTTTCTTCTATCACCATTAGCGATTTACTGGAGAAGGTGAGTAATTTTGGAATTAATTTTTGGTTTCAAACGATTTTTGATTCTCCTTTCTCCTTCTCTTATTAGATTGTTGATGTGTGAGTGTTAAAGTTCCTTAGTTTCTTTATGTTAGGTGGTTCATTTCACTAGATAATCAAATAAACTAGCCACAAAGCTATTTAATTACCTCTCTTGAAATGTGATTCATGTTATATGCATGGAACTCATACTTCTTTATTCCTGTGTTTTATATAATATTTCTCAACTACATTTATCTAGATGAGTGTTTCTAGTTGTCTCCCTCGTGACTAGCATAATCAAAGAAAGATTATGATAGTTATCTTTATAGTGAAGTTACACAACGTTAATGGAAGTGAGGTTCTTGAAAACTACTATACACGAAGCCATTATGAACCTAACAAAGAATAGTTTTTGTTTGATTTATTTTTTTATTTGGATTGGGGAACAACTTTTGATTTCGTGTGATATGAATCGTAATTTTGGGATTGGTTTTTGGTTTCAAATGATTTTGGTTTCTCATTTCTCCTTCTCTTATCAAATTGTTGATGAGTGATTTTGTTTGTTCTTCGCTTACTTAATTTTGCATGTCGAGTGTGACACAAATTTGCGTGCAATTGTTTTTTTGTAAAATTATTTATACATATTAGTTTTAAAATGACTACAGATTTTAAAAATGGCTACAATTGTTTGTTGTTTGTGACTGCAAATTAATAATATATGACTGCAGGCTTGTTTCACTTTCTTCGCAGATTTAATCAAGCATCCGTAGATTTAATAATTGTTTTTTCCTTTAACTGCATATTTGTTGATGTTATGGCCTCATCTAGTAACATCCGAAAATACCCATCATGGCTTAACAAAGAAGAACAAGTTGCAATTCAAAATCATAGCATGAACCACAACTGCCTATTGAACAAATTTGGGAACATGATGGAAGGATTAGGCAAAGACGTGCAGGACTATTTGAAGAAAATCAGTGTTGGTGTGTTTCTCAAGCTCTCTGAACTACAATATACATGGTCTGGAAAGAAAGTCCATTACGTCCTCACACATTTGTGGAAAGTCAATAATAGACATGAGACTTGATCTCTTATTAGCAGTCAACCAATAATGAGGGAAAGCACGGAGGTTCCATAGCTTAATTGGCGGTCCTCTCGGTCCCGAACACAGTTGAATCAACTGATTAAGAAGGCAATAGATGTGAATGATGGAAAAGTATTCACATAGCTCTTACATATTTAATTACCTTTGCATATTTATGTTTTAGTTGTGCAGATTTTTATGAGTTATAAATTTATTATTTAGTTATGATAGATTTATTTTATGTTGATAGCAGATTTATATCCTCATTGGGGATTTATAATCTAATTGGACCAGATTAGTGCATAAATTTTTCATATCATCTTAACAATTTTTTAATGTTTTTTATAGCTTCCGGTTAGACATATGGTTCTGGTCACAGAAGATAATATGAATCCACTATAGAGTGACAATGATAACAACAAGGACCCTCTGTTAGATATGTTGATCAAGACATCATCAACGACCAACAATGCGTTAATGCTTGGGACGAAGAGAAGAAAGAAAAGCTAAACAAATAATCTAGATCGAAAGTTGAAAAAGCACAAGAAAGCCATTGAATCTGATGAGTGTTTTCCATCTCCCAAGCCACCTATGAAGAAACAGAAAATTGTGGATGAGAAGGATGAAGATGATGAACCTTCGAAGTGTAAGAAGAAGGGAAGAGACAAGATGAGAATGATTCAGAGGAGGATGATAGGGGTTTGGTGTTAAATAGGAAGAAGATGAAAATCAAAGACCGTCGAAATGTGATTTTTTTACATCTTTATAGTATGAAAATGTCGAACTATTCAAATTCACGTTTCTATTATTATGCTATATAGAAATATGGAAGTATGGAGAATGTCGCTACAATTGGACTTATCAAGATGATGGAAACACTCAGTAACAAAATTGAGAGTATGGATTCTAACATGGGCGAACGAATTGATAGTTTGGAGGGAAAATTGAATTCAAAAATCGATGGGAAGTTAAAAGCGATGGACGCAAAGCTAGCCGACAGGATGGATGCATTAGAGAAGGATGTTCATAAGATGTCAAGTCGAATTCCTCACGATGCCCTAAAGTCTAAAAAGACATTGTTGATGACGAAGCGAAAAATAGGAAATCATCGGTAAGAGTCAAGTTACCATAAATTCATTTATTTTTACCGCAGATTTATGATTCTTTTATCACAGATTTATGCTTCTTTATCGCAGATTTATGTTTCCTTGTAGCAGATTTATGCTTCTTCATAGCAGATTTATGTTTCTGTTATCTCAAATTTTCTTAATCATTTTGTTACAGTCTAGAATGTGGAGGTGAAACAAACCTCACAGGAAGATTTTGTGCATATTTATTTGATTTTGGTTATATATTTATTTTGCTCTTACTGCAGTTTTACTTATTCTTATGTTTCTGGGCTGCAAATTTATTTATATATCTCTGCAGACTTACTGAACATTTTTATACTTGGTTGCATATTTATTTAAAATATTCTGCATATTTACTTAGATAACTAATTTTGTGCTTTATTTTCAACACAGTTGGGCAACCATGAGTTTGTTCGATAAAAGGCTGATGAACGATCACTGTTCATACCACAATCAACGCATCGCCTTCTTGTATCAAGATTTTGAGACAAGACTATGGCTAGACTACAAAATGTTCAGTCAAAATTTAAAGAATTTCTTGTTTCGACAATTCTACAGAGGCTATGCTAATGGCATTTGTCTAAGCTAGATTTTCAACAAATGAGAAGTACCTCAATGGATGTAAACTACCTCAATGGATGCCACTTTGTTACTGATAATCCTTGGATCGGTGTACATATCGATCTCCGAAAGAGGAAGATTTCAGTTTATGATAGCATCCCAACAATCATGAAAGATTCTGAGATCATAGCAGCATGCTGTCTTTTTTCCTGAATCATCCAAGATTTGTTGACTATTATCGTCCCAAACCACATAAGGGCGAAGGACTACAAACAACTTGATGTCAAAAGAGTGACGCATGATGTTCCATAAAAAAAATTCAAGAGATTGTGGTGTGTTTTCTATGAAGTAGGTTGAATGTCTAGCACTTGGTGTAAAATTTGAAGAACTTTCAGACAGTAGTGTTCAAGATATTCGACTGAAGCTGCTGCAGAGATATTTGATGAAGTTCAAGAGCCACTCGGTCCAGCTATGTCAGATCTACTCCCTTGAGGTGAAAGAGATTAAGAACCCTCACTGTACGAGTACACAAGAACATGTTTAGTACGATGTAGCTCGGTCGCTTGATTTTTTATGTTAATCTCTCGGATTATTAGACTCTTTTGGATGTTATCTCTCAGATTATTAGAGTCTTTTGAATGTTATCTTTCAAATTATTATACTCTTTTTCGAATGTTATCATCGCAGTTTTTTTATGCAATTACTTTCTGTTATGTAGAGTTTTTGAACAATCGTCGCAGATTTTGTGACAGTTTTCATATGTTGGCGCCAATTTTTGAATGTTATCTCTTTGATTATTAGACTCTTTTGGATCATATCTCTCATATTATTAGACTCTTTTGAATGTTATCTCTCAGATTATTATACTCTTTTTCGACTGTTATCATCGTGAGTCTTTAATAAAATTATTTTCTATTATGCAGATTTTTTGAATAGTCTTCGTAGATTTAGTGGAAGTTTTCATATGTTGTCACAGTATTTTTAACCGTTTTTATGGTATCGCAAAGTTTTTAAACAATAAATAAGACAAAAAAAAAGACACCACACACGTTCTAAAATTAGTCCAATGCGATGAAATGCATTAGAATTAAAAGCTTACATAGTACATGTTGAACGATTATGATCTAGTACTGACACTTCCCACAAATGTGTTGTGCTTTTGGTCCTTTTTTCGCCAACACTTTCTCCAAAATAGATTTATTTTTAGACTTGTTTGGCCTCCCTCGTGGTTGGCGAATATACGGCGGAAGACAAATTTGATCCACAACATTTGCATGTATTGGGAGAGAATAATCCCTCAGCATTATGGTTTTCGAGTACGCGTTGCACAAATAGTTTTTGTGGTAGTAGTGACGACATAATGGAATCGGAGAAATTTTCTTACTCTCGCATGCTGCTAAAGCGTGCGCACATGGAATTTTCTCCAAGTCAAATTTGCAGCACTGTACACTTCTTTTTCTTCCAATTAACCACATGGAGTGATGTTCCACTAGTAACTTGAATTTGGTCGACATCTATGTCTTGCACATTCACAAGCTTTGTGTAGTTCACGCGACCCTGTTTCATGGAATGTGATCAGATGTGATCAAACTCAAAAGCAACGCATTTAGCAAACTAGTAATAAATATGTGACACAAGTAAAAAAAATATGTGGACATAATCAACAAGCCCGCGGACACAGTAAAAACATCTGCGAACATATTCAACAAAACTACAAACGCAGTAAAAAATGTGTGGATATATTCAACAAAACTGCCGAAACAGAAAAACATTTGCGGACATATTCAACAAAATTGCGGAGTAAAGGGAAAATAGTTTCACCTGCAATATTTTTTCAACTCCACAGGTGATAGAAGTATTCATCTTCAACGCAACACTCCTTTTGTCTGAAAACCATCTAGTTAACATAGTCTAGATTTCATCTAGGTGATGAACAATAGGAAACGCTCTAGAGTGTAATAAAACCTTATTAATTGACTCTGCAATATTACTTGTAGTAAAGTTGTATCTATCACCAGGGAAATGCACACGTGTCCATAATCGAACATCTGCTTTGTCGAGGTAACTATGAAGCAATGGATTGAGCGCCTCAATTTGATGGAAAATGGTCTCAAAGTCAACAATCATGAATGCATTCGCAACGTTCTTAACAAAAGTGAAGGCCTCTTTATCTCTGAAGTGACCCAATATGTTCTTGTACAAATGATGTGTGCATATTCCGTGACTACTTTTGGGGTAGACCCTTTGAATAGCTTTTCCAATTGATTTGTACATGTCAAAAATAATGGTAATACTTTTATTATCTGGTATCACATAACTAAGTTGTTTGAACAATCATTCCCATTTGTCATCATTTTCCGTACGAACACGACAAATGTAATAGAAAATATCTTAAAATTGTCATCCTGAGTAGTTGCAGTAAGTAGTGTCCCTTTGTATTTTTCTTTCAAATAAGTATCGTTGACGACAACAACTTTTCGCATGTATGGAAAACCTTTAAAGTTTGCTGCAAATGATATGAACATAAACTTGAATATGTTATCCTCGTCGACATAAGGCTTGTCAGTGTTCCTGGATTAGCCCTTCGAATCATGTACAAGTATTTAGGTAGTTCCTCATACCCACTCTCAAAAGTACCTCTAACCCACGCACGAGCACATCGTAAAGTATGATAGGCCTTCCAATATTCCATCTGAAAAAAAATTGACCAGAAATAATTCAGCAACTACACAAATGAAAAAGACAATAAATATGCAGGCACAAATCAACAAATAATAAAAATCTGCAACTATACGTGTAAAGAAGACAACAAATTTGCATGCACAAATCAACAAATATTAAGATTCAGCAATTATACAAATAAAGAAGACAATAAATGTGCATGCACAAATGAAAAGATTTTAAAAAATTGTAACTATTCGAATGAATAAAACAATAAGTCTGTAGGAAAAAACCAACAAATATAAAAAATCAGCAACTATACGAATAAAGACGACAATAAATATGTTGGCACAAATCAAAAGATGTTAAAAATATGCAACTATACAAATGAAGAAGACAGTAACTCTGCATGCAATAATTAACAAATATAAAAAAAATCTACAAATTTCAGTAAATTTGTGGTAATGTACCTTTATTTGAAATCGTATATTCAACGCTTCGGCGACCTGAGTTGGTAATATAGTTGGACCAACGTCACCTACAAAATCCTTATACAATCTACAAGTATCTCTGGAGTTGCTTGCCATGGACATGTTGAATGTTTTGTAATTAGACATGTATGCTCTCGAACATATGTCTTTACGTGAAATCTCGGGAAACCTCTGACAAATGTAGCTCGCACCTTCCAATAACACTCCTATACCCAACACTTGACATTCAATAGTTCAGGTGTTGATCTATCCACAAAGTAGTTAAACTTTTGTATGACTATCAAGATTTTTAACTTGTTTCCAAATCCTCATTTGTTTCAAATACTTTTCTGAGGCTATGTCTATAGAATAAAACTCAAACTTACCAGAATCATCAGCACCCTTAGGTTGTTCTACGATGACATTAAGCGTTTTTATAGGAATTTTTGCCATCTCTTCTTCTTCTGGTGGAAAACCATAAAAGTATAGTATTCATCATTAGAGTTTGTTCCATTAGAGTCATCGCAATAATCAAAAATATATTCTTCTTTGTCGTCACTCTCTTCATTTGCTTCTTTTATATTCTCAACTCCAATGTTGTTTGGAAGATTCGTATCTTATTTGCAATCAACAAGATCTTCGTCCTCCACTTGACCCGAAGATTTTTCCTTCACTTCCATGCACAAGGGAAGAGTATTTGTTTTCGACTGACCCAAAAAGCTTGAAATTGTCTACCATTACCGAAAATTTCATGAGGTGTATCCGAAGGTAATTTATGGAGGGTCTTCTTAGAGAACATGTAACTCAACTCTAGATCAACGATTCTCCTATCAAACCCATAATCCTCATACACCATTCAAACAAAATCATCAAAATGGATTTCACAATTGCCTTGCAGGACTCGATAACCTCTTGTATTGTGAACGAAAAAAATCCATCTCTAATTTCCCAGTATCCACTTCCTACAAACGAGTATGATCTGCTCCACGAAAAATCAAAATTTTATTTTTTCTCAAGAGTGTTTACCCAGACAAAAAATATATTAAAGAAGCGAATAGGACGTTGTAGATCTCAAAATTGGAGAATATGACATAAAATAATAAAACCCATAGAGATGAGTCAGAGAAAAAACTTAAAACGCAGAGACCTAAAAGCGCAACTCTTGGAGTCGATTGCAGTTACGAAAAAAGGAAAATTAAGTCCACGTCATTGATTGTAATTTTAGGTCTTTATTTTCTTAACCAGCATTTTTCCGACAAAAAGTCTGTGACACGACAAATAAGTTTGTGACATCGTTATTAGGAGAATAAATGATGACTTTCCTTACTGATTTTTGTTGTTAACATATTAATGCTCTCTGTTTGAAGAATAAATTGAAATGTTTGGTGAAAGAAAGAGTAAATTGTGCAGCGGTTATCTTCACGGCTATCGGTTGACCCAAAACCGTAAAACATAGTTTTTTCATTCCTTATCATTTGAACGAATCAATTTTAAGACTTCCTAATGCTTCTGTAATTTATACCCATCAATATGACAACAAGAATCAAGATGGATATTGACATAAAAATCTGTGATTACAACAAATAAATCTTAAACACCTTTAATATATTTGCGATAAAATTTAAAACTGAAGATACTTAATAAACCTGCCAAAATAATTCTAAAACAAAGGCAAAAAACTTTTGTGCCGCTCTAGTAAGAGATAAGTTTGCGATAACAGGACATCAATAAATCTGCAATCAAAGTACAAAAATCATTCGACGGTTAATAAATATGCGATAACGTTTAGTAAATCTACTACCACTACATGTTGGATTAGTTATTATTTTTTCTAAAAAAAATTTGCTGTCGAACCACATATTTTCGTTCCAAAAAAAAGAACTATGTAAGTTTATGAATTAAAATATGTGACATTTTTGAGAAGTAAATTTGTGGAAGACAAATAATTTTGCACTAATTGGAAAAAAGTAAACGTCAATTACTAAATCGGATGTCATTGCACAAAGTCTGCAATGTATTTTTCCTAAAATAGGTATTGCAAAGATAGCCATGCCATTTTTTTGTTGAAAACTTTGCAAAGTTAAATAGTTAGCTGAAAACTAAATATGCAGTCGTAAAAAATTGCGACCTCATGACTAAAATCTACAGATAAAAAAGAAATATGCAATGATAGATTTGTTTTTTATCCGAAAAAAATGTCATTTTTGGAAAGAAAATCAGTTTTTCTAATAAGAAAATTTTCGTTTTTGGCGCCAAGAAAATACAGTGGCATATCCGTAAATAAATTTTCACTGTCAAATAATTTCGCGTTTTTTTTAATTTAAAAGCAGATTGTTTAGCACGTGCTACCAGACGTTATTTCGGGATATTTTTTTTTGTAAACTCTTCGATGTTGATTGGGTTTTTCAATTATGGAACTTTTTGATTAATAATATGGTTGTTTAGAAAGAAAAAACACACACTATTTAAAAAGAATTAATTATTTAGTATCATTTAATACTATATGTTTTAATTAGTCAGTGATCCGTGAAAACGAATCCAACCGCACATGTGATTTATAGAACTCGCACTTAAATATTTATCTATACGTATTATTTAATCGAGCAAACCACAAGTTCATGGAACAATCACATGGCGTGATTCCAGCAAAACAAGCTGAAAAATACTTGAAATAGCAGGAGAAGCAAAAACCAGAACAAATAATTTTCTTCATGAATGTGATTTAAATATATTGGTATGATTTAAAATAAAAAAAATACAACCAACAAAAGAGGTTCTTTATTGAAAGCATAAATTGCGATGATTATTTTGATAAAAGATAATAGAAGATGAGATAAAGACAGCTTTATTTCTAGTGAGAATCATTATCCTTCACAACGGTGACAGGGCAAGGCGCATGTTGAATAACAAAGCTGCTCACGCTTCCCATTATTATCCTGTTTCATTATATTTTTTAAAACACAATTAGTCAACTAGACTTGGATTTAACTTCATTTTTACAAAAGTTAATGATTGAGAATTTTAATCAAGAACCAAAAAAAAAAAATTAGTTGAATAAAATATGACTAATGACAACTATCACCCTCGGAAAAAAACCATGGGGTGATTGTTTAGAGTTGTTACTGTAAATTTTTATTTTAAATTTTTACTGTAGAAACTTCGGTGACTGTTACTAAAAAAAAGTCAGATTTTATAGGCTTTAAAAATTTTTGTCGTAGAAGAGTAGAAAACTAAAAAAAATGGTTGTGAGTGATTTTAAAAAGATTTTTAGGACTCTCAAGACTTTTAAATAAATAAAGTTTGATTAAATAAAATTTGACTTTATTTTTTAAAAGTCTTCACAGACTTAACCGCATATTTGCTAATCACCCCCATGAGTAAATAAAAAAAATCGTGATAAAAACTAAAAAGATATAACAATAGATTAGATTCTTGAATAATCTTAAAAAGTTTGTTCTTTTTCTTAGTTATGCGATAAAAACAAAAATCAAAAGCTAGGCCTAAACCTGATCAATTGTCGTTTCTTCCTGGCCTTCAACCACTCTCGGCGGGAAGTCATAAAAGCTTTTTATTTAAAAGAGAAATTCCCTTACATAGCACACTTTTGTGTTTTTTTGCCACATCTAGCATACAAGTTTAAAATTTCCAACCATAGCATATTTAACACACGATATACCAAAAATGCTCCTGTCTAATTTTAAATTTAGGGTTTAGGGTTTAAGGTTTAGGATTTAGGGTTTAGGGTTTAGTGTTTAGGGTTTAGTGTTTAGGGGTAGGAAAAATGAGAACCCGAAGCCATATTTTAAAAATGGTCAGGGGTAAAATGGTCATTCTAACATTTTAAAAATGCTACACGTGGAAAACCCAAAGCCACATGCTAAATGTGTCCAAAAAATGAAAAAGTGTGCTATATTTGAAAATTGCCCTATTTAAAATTGTTTTCCCTCTTAAGAAATAAATTTGGATATAAAGTTCAATTTCGAGGGCCAATAAAAGAACTATAAGCAAAATGAGATGTTTGATTGTTAAAACTTTTGAGAACTGCTTAGGCGCTAGGTGTTTTTCAAAATTAAAACCATGGCCACTCGTATTTGACATTGTCTTTAAGTAACCACTATTTTCAATCATGGTTTTGGACCGACTTTAATTATATCAATAACCCTATAATCTCTCAAAAATTATACTAATTTCGTATACAACAAAACTATGTCATAATGGCATTTTAGCAAGAGAATATTAATTCAGGAAAAAATTGAACTACTTAGATAAATGAAAAAAAGTAAAACAAACCTTTTCAGTGCACTAAGTCCTCTGCTTCCCATGACAATAGAATCAAGTTTGAGATCTTTAACCGCATCAACCAGCTTCTCCCTTGCATCTCCCCAATACAATTTTGTCACTACATGCACCTAAATTTCATTTTTATTATAACAACATAACCAATTAAGTGAGTCTTAAAACAAAATACTAATAAAAAGTTTTATTGTATTTTTATTTTTTAAAAACCTCTTTCTGCCTTGAACCAGTGTCAAGCATGTCGAGAAATCTGATGTCGATCTTGACACCGTATTTCTCCATAATCTCCGGTTTTCTAAACTCAACCAACGGTATGAGAGCTGCAATGCCAAACCAAACCAAATTAAACCGGATTACTAAACTATAGATCCGGACCGACCCTATGGCATGCCGGATGAAACATTCTTCTTGATCCTCACATTTACAAAAAAGTTAATATGTATATATAAACCGGATTACTAAATCAGAGATCTAAACCGACTTTAAGGCATGCCGGATGAAACATTTAGTCTCGGTCCCCAAATTTTTAAAAATGTTAATATGCATATATGAATTTGCCCCAAAATCAAAAAAAGAAAAGATTTCTACATAAATTATTCCACAGCCTAAACTGTAAAGGTTTATTGTCTCCCTGTCGGAGACTAAAGCGAAGAAGAAAAAAAGACATACGAGAACCGGATTTGAGCCAGAGGGTGTTATGAGATTCAACGTCAGAGGTTGAGAGTGCGTGGAGAATGTAAAGTGTGTCTCCTTTATCGGCTAAGTTGTCGATAGCCCATTGCAGTGCGTCCTTGCTGCTCTCCGAGAAATCCATCGCGATTCCGATCTTCCTGTCTTTAGGCATCTTTCTTGATTTTCTTGATCAAATTTTTTGATGAGTTCTTTTTTTTCTTTTATTAGTTATGAGAGATTATTGCTTCTAGCTTCAATGTTTAAACTTATAGGATTTGGGAAAGAGAGAGATGAAGAGAGACGAAGGATGAAGTTTCCTCGATGCTTCGTCCAATGTGGGATCCATTTTTAAAAAACATACGGTGGTATGAGAATGTATGAGTTCTTTTTGTTTTTTTTTGTGTGATAATGACTCAGTTTTATAAAAAAGAATCAATTATTGTTAATAGCAATTAAGAAGTTGTATTAACTGCAAAGCAATAACATGTTTACCTACAAAGTTTTTATATATAATAAAAATTTAGCAAATTGTTAGATATATAAACTTTTGAACTTGAACTAACCTTTTTTGTTTACAATAGCTAATTTTGTTAAACTTTTTTTTTTGATAATTTGTAAATTATATTATAGGCAAGAACGTTAGGGGTTACAGCTTTGTTCCAGTAGCACTTATGATCCAAAAAAAATTAAAAAACCATAAGATACTAAAATTACATCAAATTCTACATATAAGTTAGGTGCTGCATAACATCCACAAGGGTAAGAGGCCTTTCCCTTGTTTTGTCTGCTGATGAGCAAGAAGAATATTTCTCACAATCCTGTCCAGCTTTTTGAAAATCAGCTCTAGGGATGAACTGCAATGGTTGTGGATCCTGTCATTTCTTTCCTGCCACACTAGGTTGATTAGCGTGTGAGTCACTGTTCTTTTAAGGTAGGAAGGAACACCATGAGTCCTCCCAAGAAGCCAAGATATAAGAGAGTGCCAGTCAATAAAGGGAGACGTTGGTTGTCTTAACCGCGTTAGGGCTTGACTCCATAAACCCATTGAGAAATCACAATGTAGGAAGAGATGAGCTTGGTTTTCTTCCTCTCTATTGCAGAGAGGGCACAGGGGAGAGACTTGAATATTCCACGAGATCAATCTGTTACGGAGCGGAAGCCTGTCAAGATGAACCGTCCAGAAAATAAAAGAGTATCTTGGGATTGCCCTCTTGTACCATACAACTTTATACCATATCACTTCTGGAGCACGATTTTTCAGAATATCCCATGTTTTCTTAGTGTTAAAAACAGGGGATCTCTTTCCTTTATCTCCCCATATGAAAGTGTCGGCACCTTTAGACGAGCATGGCGGGTCTACATTGATCAGGGTCTCTCTCAGCGCAATAAGTTCTGGTCTCCTCACGCGATTGCTGGGGAGCAACCATCTCTCATCTCTTGTTCCTTGTAAAACGGTAGCTGCCTTAGGGATACCCATCCAGCGAGGTCCCTGCTCACCTAGCGCTTGTATAAGAGGTCCTAAAGGGGACCAATCGTCAAACCAATAAGAAGCAGCTTCTCCACTCCCCACAGAGCATCCCAAAAGTCTTCTAACAAGAGGTTTCAGCTTCAATAACGCTGACCAAGTCGACGACGATGTCTGTTTCACCTCTGCACACCAGTATGTCCCATTCTTTAGCATATGTTTCTTCATCCACAAAGCCCATAACGAGTCCTTTTTGGTGAATAAAATCCAGACTAGTTTAAGGTTTAGGACCTTGTTCCACATGGCAAGATCATGTAAACCAAGTCCTCCTTCCCGCTTTGGGAGACAAAGTTTTGACCAAGCCACCTTAGAATGACCCCTCTTGGTCGTGTCACCAACCCAAAGAAACCGCTTACACATCTGTTCAATATCCTTGATGCATCCTTTTGGTAAAGGAAATGCTGAGCACCAAAAGTTTAATAAGCTATAGATGACAGAAGACAAGAGCTGGAGCCTTCCAGAGAATGATAAGGATTTAGTGCACCAGTTGTTGAATTTGGCTCTAACTTTATCAAGCAGCGGGGAGTATTCAGATCTTCTCAGTTTACGGTGAAGTAGAGGTAACCCAAGGTAGCGTACCGGCCAGCTGTCCTGAGAGAAACCATGAGCAGTATTCGCCGCTGCTTCTGCATCGGTAAGACCGACTTGATACAACTCAGACTTTTCCTTGTTCATTCGGAGGCCAGAAAGGTCTGCAAACTCAAGAAGAACAGCTGAAATTTCCCGGAGAGATGCTTCTTTTCCTTCAAAGAAAACCATAAGATCATCCGCAAAGGCGAGATTATGAATTAACGGATCCTTTCCCAAGGGGTGATAGCCTATGGAACTGTCCTCATATTTCCTTGAAAGAATGCTCGTGAACACCTCCATTGCTATGACAAAGAGGGTCGGTGAGAGCGGGTCTCCTTGACGAAGCCCCTTAGTTCCTTTAAAGTATCCCGAGAGTTCGCCATTTATGGAAATGGAGAAAGAAGGAGTTGTAATGCATTCACTAATCCAGTTGATGAACTTTTGGGGAAAACCGACGGTAGATAGCATCTGAAGAATAAAGTCCCATCGGATACTGTCAAATGCCTTCTGGAGATCCACCTTGAGTAATCCTCTCGGGGAGATATCATTTTTCCCAAAACCCTGAACCATCTCCGTGGCCAACAAAACATTTTCAACAAGTAATCTACCTTTTACGAACGCAAACTGATTGCTGGAAATCATTGATGGAAGAAGTCTTTCTAACCGTTTCGCGATGATTTTGGAGATGACTTTATAAATAACATTACAACACGAAATTGGCCTGAAGTCCTTCAAACTAACAGCTCCTGGTTTCTTGGGAATAAGTGCCATTGTAGTGCTATTCCACTGTTTCAACAACTTCCCTGATCGAAAGAATTCCTGAGTTGCTGAGACCAGATCATGACCAATAACATCCCAATTGTGTCTGTAGAACTCTCCCGTGAAACCATCTGGTCCCGGAGTTTTATTTCTCGGCATGGCAAAAAATTCTTTTTTGATTTCCTCAGAGGAGACATCAGCTGTTAGAAGAGAGCAGGTTGTTTCATCACATCTGAAAGGAGTGTTTTGACTGATCTTGACTTTGTCTTCTTGTGATAACACTAGAGAGGGGCTGCCAAGGATATTCCAAAAATATGAAACACAGTGAGCTTTGATGTCATTTAGAGAGTCATACCTCTGCCCATTTTCTCCAACGAGATAGTGTATGTGATTAGAAGCCCGCCTTGAGTTAATGGTCTTGTGGAAGTAGGACGTATTAGCATCTCCATTTTTGATCCACCGTATTCGTGATTTCTGAATGAGAAACTTCTCCTCCGCTGTTGCAAGTTCTGTCCATTTCCGGAACGCTTGCTTCTCTCTCTTTGCGTTAGCCCGTGAAGGATTAGTGAGAAGCGTGTTCTGGCATGCGCTAAGTCGCGTGTGAGCTTCTGTAACTCAGTTTTCCAGGTATGAGTAGAACCTCTTGTTGATATCTCGGAGAATTGGTTTCAGGGTTTTGAGATTTGTGGAGAGTTTGTATTGCTCTTTACCTCTAGCCTCTGATAGGTGTCAATGGTTGACCAATCTTGGCAGGAAGTCGCGATGGCTGAGGAGGAAATGAGATATCATAAAGTGTTTCTTGGACTTCGTTGGCTGCGATAACACGATAGTACTAGGGCAGTGGTCGGAGAACACTGGATCACCAAAGAAAGCATACGCCAAGGGAAGGTTGTCTTTCCAGACCTCATTCACAATAACTCTGTCCAACTTTTTAGATATTGGATCCATCTCCCGTTTGTTCCACCAAGTCATTGCGTTCCCTCGGAAGGTTAGGTCCTCTAACTCCGCATATTCTAAGCATTCTCGAATGTCTCTCATTCCCTTGGAAATCTTAGTACCACCTGAGGAATGTTCTGATGGTTTTGTTGTTTGATTAAAATCCCCCAAAATTACCCACGGCTTCGATGCGATGGTCGTATCCCTTGCTAGAGTCTTGATTTCCTCCCACAGGTCAAGTCTTTTATATTTGCAGTTCTCAGCGTAAACAAAAGAGGCTACCAAATCTTGCGACGAGCTAGGGAGTTGAACTAGACAGGTAACCATTTGCCGAGATTTGGAGTAGATTGTGAGACTCACCTCCTGCTTCCATACAACCCATATTCTACCAAGCTGAGCGAACTCATAATTTGCTTCAAAGTTCCATCCTGGAAGGGTGGACTAAATATATTTAGGTGCCTTATGCACTCTGACCCGCGTTTCCAGAAGGCTACCAAAAAGAGGATTAGCTACCCTCAGCCATTTCCAAAAGCTACTTCTTTTTAATCCGTTGTTGAAACCCCTAACGTTCCAACAAAAAATGTCGACTTTCTACATATTAATTCTTCTTAGAAGGTTTGGAGACATTCCTCCGCGAGGAAAGCTCCTTGCGTCTTTCTTTCTTCGACAAGACTTGAATGAATTGAGAAGTGACCTCTGGATTATCGTCTTCCTCAATATGACAGTCAGAGGAGGAAGGGGCTGATGATTCTTCGCTAGAGGCAGGCTCAGTTGAGGAGCTTTTATCCTCGGAGAGGTCTGTATCTGGTGGGGAGACATGAGCTGAGGATTTTGACTTCTCTGCTGAGTTTAGATCCACTATCAATTCACCCTTATATTTCTCTTTTGGGATCCATTTGAGAGCACCCTTCGGAGGGGAGATTGATCTTTCCCTGGATTTCTCTTTTTGTCTCCGAGAGGGGTTCTTCCGGTGCCTGCCTCTGCGGCCATCCATTTTGAATCGGGTTTCCTTCTTGTTCTGATGGCAATTCTCCAACGTATGTGTAGAATAATTGCAAACTGAACAAGTGATGGGGGCTTTTGGGCACCTCCGGGCTGAATGTCCAATCTCCTGGCAGTGGTCGCAGATGGGGGGAAGCCATGGGCAGCTAACCAAAACTCTACGAATCTCCCCTGTCTCGAATTGGACATTCACCGCCTCCGGAATCGGTTCCAGTGGGTTGACGATTGTTAAAACTTTGGCTACCTCCAGGTTAGTAAGGTTGGCAGTCGATGGATGAAGAGATACTGGATGGCCGATAAGTCCTGCAACCAAGTTGAAAGCATCATCCGAGAATAGATGTGGAGGAACCCCTCTAAACTCGAGCCACACAGGAGCTTCAGTAAGTTCAGAAATCGATGGAGATAATCCTGGTTCCCAATCTGCTACCACCATAGTTTGACCATCAATATGCCAGAGGCGCTGGGCTAGGACTCTTTTCCTGGTCTCTGCTGATGGTATCCGAATTAGAACAGTCTTAGGACCAAGCCTTGAGATGGTAATGTCTCTGGACTTCCTGGTCTTTGTTAAACTTTCCATGTCTACTATAATATATCTTTTAATCTAGTTTAGAAATATGTCTGTATTGTTTAAATTTAATTAAAAATTGTCTTGTGCGTTTTCTTAAAGACATTTTATTACGTGAAGATAAAGAAATGTACAAAGAAAGACCTGAAAAAATGCTTTATTTACTTTTTAAAATACGTCGGTCTGTAACGGATAAAAACCTTGTTTACGGGGAAAATATCCACATCGTTTCAAACGGACCATTTCACTGTTTTAAAGATTATCTTAATGAATTTAATATCACAATGACTTTGCTTGCTTGTAGTATATTTTTATATATTGTTTCACCGTTGGATTAGGATCGAAATCAACATTGGATTCCATGAGTTGTATGCAACGGGTCATGGAAGTACATGCTCTGGATTTTTAATGTATTTCCAAAAATTAATATTTGTTAAACATTTGTGACAGTTGTTTAAATGGAATCTTATAATTCTTTTCTTGCAAAGCAATTCCTAAATCATATAATTGTTCCGTAGGATATCTTTGTAATAACCAAATTGTTATGCAAAGGTGAAAAGTGGAGATCAAAAAGTTCTAGAACCAGGTGTTACTAGTGTAAGTGTGCAGGAAGAAGACCTCAAAAAAGCTCAAGCACTTTTTATGGAGCTTTCATTTGGATGCGTGGCGACTTTCAAACATTCTAAAGATCAACATTTGGGCAGTGTTCTAAAATGTGTTTGCTAAGCGAGAGATGAACTTCTAGCGTCTAGGCAGATATTTTTTTTTTGATAAAATGCAGATATCTATTTTTGACTTATATTTATATATAATTTGCTTCATCTATAATATATTTATTGTACAAGAAATTAAATTTATAAATTTTAGTTTTAGAAAATGAAAATAAAAACATCTTTTAAATATAGAATTTTGTTAACTCTTATATAGAAATATTTATAATTTTAAAACATAGAAATGGTTTCAAATGATAAGATATAAAATTAAATTTTTAAAAATATAAGTATGTAATATATACATATATATATATATATATATGTTAAGATTCATTTCAAAAATAAATGAATTAATAGGCTTAGTCATATAAAATAATAATTATTATTTTAAACAATAAATTTTTTATTTAAAAATATAATTATATTAAATTTGATTTTTCAAAATATGGTCTTCTAGAATTCGTCCACGCGGCCGCCTAGGCTGCACAATAGCCGTCTAGGCACCTGCATTTTTTTAGGCCGCATAAAATAGCACAAACTCGGAGCGCTCGACTCTCGCGAATTTTAGAACGTTGTATTTGGGTAATGACAATCGTTGTCAAAGGTGCATAAATTAAGAAGAACTAATTAATAACATACTATTTCTAATTTCTTTACGGGGTTTTTTAATGTTAAGCTACATGAGCTTCTACCTTAAAACTAATTAGTTATGAGAGGAGTGATCCATGTTACTTATACATTTACTCAATGTTTTAATCATATTTCTGACGTGGGATATTATTTTTCGCACGCCCTCTCAAGATAATCGTTCGTCTAACCATTAATCTCGACATAACCAGTATATGATTAATTTCGGGTTAGATTGGTCTGACTAATTCAGGTCGAACCGATTTTTGATTTTGGACCAATTTTTGATTAAAATCGATTGGACCTCTTTCGATGAGTCAAATCTATTTAGGTTTGGTGGAGCAATGTCTGCTCAAGGTTTAGATTATGATACCATATTAAATTATATTGGCTTTCAACTCAAAACCAATTTATTATGAGTGAATTGGTCCATGTTACTTATATTTATTATAGATCCCAATCATATTTCTGATGTGAGATATTATTATTGCATCCATCTTAAAATAAATTTTGATTAGGAATAAATTCACTTCTGAAAGAGGAGTGTATGTTGGAACAGAAGAGACTTGTTGCAATAGACGGAAAAAGTTTGGGAAAAAGGAAAAGAGTCACGATTCTTTTTGTTCGTGTGGGCTTAGTTTCATATGGAAGCCCAAATTAAAGAGGTTAGTGTTTTCACCCTTGAAGAGTTTATATAAGACGCAACCATCGAAAGGAAAAGGTACACGTCTAGGGTTCTATTGTGAGATGCACATAAATGTGGATGATGTCGTCCCACCAAATAAGATGATAAAACTTGTTGGTGGTTTGTTTCGAAGATAAACTTGTTTTCGATGAGTGATAGTTTTCTTCTTTCATTGTAATTCTAGGAAATAGTGGTGGATGTCATATAGCAATTATAGGTTGCGACCATTTCTAATGAATGAATTACTGACTTGACCCTATGGAACGTAAAGAAACCGAACCCCGTTAATAAATCTATGTGCATCTATTTATTTTACGCACTTGATCGTTATATTTTTTCATCATACTCGAAAATACACAGATTTAGTTTTAAGTTCGATTTTTCAACTTCCACGTTGTAAACTTGTAATAATGTATGCGAGTATTTTCTTTATGCAAAAAAGCTAGGATCTATATAAGTACAAAACACAAACCCAATATAATATCTTATGAAAAGCCTACTAATACATGAAATTAGGGTTCTTAGCAAATATTGACTCATAAAAATATTGTATTAATTTTTATCAAAAAAATATTGTATTAATTAAGAATATCATTGTATTTAGTGTTCTCATTTTTCATACATCATTTGTAAAAGTATGTCGTTTGTCTTGGACTTTAATACGGTCAAAAAGTTTTTCTTTTTTATATAAACAACCTGGTGTCCAATTGGTTCAGCTTGTTCACACGAAATGCTCTAAATAATGAAACATTTTGATGTAAATAAAACAAAATGCACATGTCTCCAACACCGGAAAGAGTTTTTGCACATATATGAGCTGTAAAAGTATAACTAATATTTAGTCAGCTAATTAACAAATATAGACAAAATGGTACTAACCTCAGTGATTTTGTCTCTCTCATTATTGCGTAAAAGTTAAGAAGAAGAAAGAATTACACAAAAATACATTTTAACTTTTCTATTTCATTTCAATCATTTTATGGGCAAAAGGTACATTTCGGTTTTCGAAGCAAAATTGTGACCAAATTGTTCCTCTATAGAGAAGGCTTTCAACTCTTCATAGTTACGTTTAGTTGTTGCCGGCAAATCTTTGTTGTTGTTTGCAAAACGTGAAAGTAAGATCACGTGGCTAGAATTTGAAGCTTTCTACTGGAGAGCATTTATAAAAAATTTTGGAAAGAGAAAATTTGGATTTCGTATTAAGTCGGTTTTTGTACAATTTCTGTAAAATGACGTATTCACGTGGGAGAGAAAAGTTTTTCAAAAAACGCCACAACAACTTTTCTCGTGAACTTACCTGGTTTTTTCTCTCCAAAAGCCCTTATGATTTCAATTGAACTAGACTCTAATTCTTGCCCTTTATACTAACAAACGTTAATCATTTAAAACTTGAAATTATCATCTACACAATCATACAATGGATTAGTCGAGGAATACAAAGTTTGTCTTAATGGATTTGTCCACATGCGAGTGTCCATACATAATTGGAAAAATTACAAAAACAAATGATTCTAAAACAATAATGCAACGTATATCAGGATAGATGGCATATTTCAAAACTCATGTAGGAAAACACACACTCATGACATCTTTCTTTGTTTACCTCTCTTCGCATCTTATGTTCCCAAATAAAATTAATAATTTCAGTACTCGATATACCCTTATATAGACAAGGTGGGAGTAACCCATTTTTACATCTATCCACATGGACTAATCCATCACCCCCAAAACAATGTCTAGTATGTTTCCAAATATCCTCCAGAAAAATTCTAACATTTCCTAAACTCGACAATCTTGACTGATACATTTTCCTCCACATGGACTAATTTACATTAACTAATTCATTTACCTTATCAAGGTTCAACATGTTCCTTAATATCCCTCCACCCCGAAAAAAATTAATATTTACAAGCAATTTATTAGATTTCATGGATGACTCCACCATACTTACGTGAACTGATTTACATGGACTACTCCATCATACTTATTAGTCTTCAACACGTTATTTTTAAGGTTTGATGTACTTATACATTTCATATGGACTGCACCATTATCAATAACGACTTTCAGTTTGCTACTATCCTCTTCTATAGTTAGATGCTGATGAGGAAGGGAGGAGAACAAACCCATGTATACCTTGCTGACACTATACATGTGAAAAGCTGAGATTGAGTTGTGTATTTGTCCATATGGAGAAATCATCGTGGACCAATCCACATGTAATTGGATGGGATGTTGATTAATTGTTCTTCTTATCATAAATCAAGAAAAAACGCATGATGGGAAGGAAATAAAGTGTGTCAGCCACGAACAAGAACAAACGCATGTGAATTCATTTTGATAATATTCATATTAAAGGAGCTTACTAGAAGATTCAGGGAATGTGGAGACTTCCAAATAGATATAATGTGGTGGAGCAACTCACAACCATATGGATATAGACGAGGACAATTTAAAATATATCGAATGAGGAAGTATAGATATTAGGTTTTCATTAGTCTGTCTCCAAATATCGCCTAGAAAAATTCTAACCTTTCCTAAATTCGATAATTCTGACCGATACATTTTCCTCCACATGGATTGATTTACATGGACTAATCCATTTCCCTTATCAAGGTTCAGCATATTCCTTAATGTCGCCCAAAAAATTTAATATTTACAAGCAATTTATTAGATTTCATGGACTACTCCATCATACTTACATGGACTGATGTACATGGACCACTTCATCATACTTATTAGTTTTCAACACCTTATTTTTAAAGTTTGATGTAATTCTTATACCATTTCTCATGGATTTCTCCATTATTAATAACGGTTATTCAATTTGTTATTCTACTCTTCAGTACTTGAAATCAACACTCAAAACTTCTTATACCTTTGTGAAAAAGCAAAAAAAAAATTGGTTTAAAATCAACACTCAAAACTCATAATAAAAATTAGGTCTCGAATCTTGTAAGCCCTATAAAAAAACATAATCGTCTGTCCTTGCATCACACAATATCAGTCGACGAACCAAGTCAAGAGTCTGCAAGGAGCGGCGCCATAAAAATAGGGTTACCTTCCATTTTTGTTGCTCCAGATCTCTAACCAACGATAAATAGATGTTTTGCTTCCTTCCAAAACTTCAACTCGACTTTTCGACCACCGGAATCTAGATCTCGCCGGTCTTCCTCGCCTTCTCGCTATCAGATTTCTCTTTTTTTCTTTATGGCGTTCTCTGCAGAGAAAAAAACATGGTCTTTCTCTTTGTGAGTTTAAATTTCGAAAACAAGAGATTCTGAGTATATTTGGTGAAGGCAGAAAGGAAAATTTTCAGTTAATATGATATAATAAAGACAAATGAACAATTACATCATCTGGTTACTTCTCAACTAAACGTTTTTGCCGTAACTCATGTGATGGTTTGGCTGCTTCCTTAGATTTGAGGGTAAATATGTAATCTACACCCCCAAAAAGTCACATTTGTCAAGAAAGTACCTTAAAGTGTTATGTAAAAGTTAAAAAGTGCATTAATGTGTAATGAACTCTAAGAAAAATTACAGAAAATGGAATTTTTTTAAAACATCTAAACGATTTGGTGCCTTTTTAGATATAGGGCATTTTCACCAAATTCGAGGTATTTTTTGACAGTTTTGCCCTTGCATAAATCGTTAGAAGTTTTTTTACGTTGGACGACATATAGTTAAATAGGTGAAATCTACGTCGTCCGTTACAAAAAGTGGAAAGCAAGATCATGTAGTTGAAATTAAAACCAAGAGATTAATCTCATATTGACACACAACTACAGATCTATTGGCTCTTGTTATTCAATATGGATTTTTCTTATTGTCAAGCAGATAAAGACACGGCAATCGATGATTGAGAGTATAAGCGAAGCTATAGTCATTGTTACTCTTCTCTTCATGTGGATTGCTGTTGCAGTGGGTAAGCAATATATTCGCAAAGATCAATGGATTTTGCGAGACCTCACTTGCTTGGAACCAAAGGAATTGTTTGAAGAAACAGAGAAAGGCTCGAAGACTTTTAAGGAGAAGAAATTCCCGTTTATTAATTAAAAACCAACTGAAAACCTAAAGCTCTATTCGCCTCTTCTTTTATAGAGTTTAAGAAGATAACAATGAATAATCACAAAACAATATTCAAAGCCTAATGGAATAACTATATCTTTATCCTAACTAAAAATAAAAAGAAAGAACATAAAAGATTGTAAACACCACCGAAAAGGCCAAAGTCCAAGTGAAACAAATCTTATTCAATCAGACAAAGGTGACGCTGCATCAAGTCCCCCGGGATAAGAAAAATTCGTCCCCGAATTTTCGTCACCATCTGCGTCTCAGAAAGATACCAAATGCTTGACTTTGAAGATGTCTGCGATATGCGTTGTAGGAGGAAGGCGAAGTCAGTATGCATTATTGTTGATTTTCTCCATTACTTCTAACGGTCCAATCCTGCGAGCCTTGAGCTTTTTATAAGTATGAGCCGGAAAATGATCCTTTGCGAGCACGGCCCACACTTTATCGCCCACTTGAAATTGCAAGTCATGATGATGCGCATCCACACCCGCCTTATATTTCGTGGTTGCTTGTTCCAAGTTCGTGCGAACCTGCGCATGCAAGTCGACAAACTCGTCCACCATATCACATGCACGACCATGATGTCTCGTGCGATCTTGCGCAAGAGACAAATCCAAAGGACCACGAGGAGAAACACCATAAACCACTTTAAACGGACTGAAATCCATACTTTGATTGAGCGCGTGGTTGTGAGCAAACTCCGCTTTACACAGAACTTTATCCCAAGTTTTGATGTTGTCACCAACCAAAGACCGTAAAAGATCTCCCAAAGCTCTATTTGTAACTTCCATCTGGCCATCGATTTGAGGATTATAAGCCGAACTCATATCAAGACTAGTTCGCAAGACCCTCCATAAGGACCACCAAAAATGGCTCAGAAAACGAGATTCTCGATCTAACACAATCGTCGAAGGAAGCCCATGAAGTCGATAGATCTCTCTGAAAAACAATATTGCAACCTGCGAAGCATCAGTAGTCGTTTTGCAAGGTATAAAGTGAACTATTTTAGAGAAAAGATCAACGACAACAAAGATGGAGTCATGTCCTCGTTGAGTCCGAGGTAATCCCAAAACAAAATCCATATTGATGTCAGCCCAAGGTCGAGTCGGAATCGGCAATGGGAGGTACAATCCGGCATTATATACATGCCCCTTAGATGCAAGGCAGATCATGCAATGCTGCACAAATCTCTCTACATCACGTTGAACAGTCAGCCAGAAATAGGAGTCAACGATGAGATGTAGAGTGCGATCTCTTCATACATGCCCTTCGTTATGCAATTCTTTAATGATTTGTAATCGTAAAATCCACTCTGGAATATAAAGTTTAGTACCACGGAATAAAAAACCATCAAGAACAAAAAAATCACCACTGAAACCCGCATTAACATCATTCCACACTTTACCGAAGTATGGATCAGTAGGATACAGCTCCGGCAAAGCCAAGAAACCAGCTACCGTAACCTGAAGTGTAGCTAGAAATGAGTGTCGCCTGATAAGAGCATCGACTACTCTACTAAGAGAACCGGCCGTGTGCCTAATCACAAAGGTAAACTGTTGTAGAACCACGAAGCATGACGAGCGGAGACTTTATCTTGCGAACCCATATGCTTTAACGCATCATGATCGGTGTAGTGAACAAATTCATGGTGAAACAGATAGTGTCGCCAATGTTTAACCGCCTGCACCACTGCATAAAATTCACATCCTATGTATTGTACCTACTACGAGGACCAGGGATTTCTCACTGTAAAAGTCAATGGGTCGACCTTGTTGGCTCAAAACAGCACCAATACCCGTTTTAGAAGCATCAGAATGGAGCTCAAATGGCACAGAGAAGTTCGGCAATTGAAGGATGGGTGTTGTAGTAAGCTTTTTTTTAATCAAGACAAAAGCCTTGTCTGCTTCCTCAGTCCAATGAAACGTGGTAAACTTAATGCAATCCGTTATTGGCGACATGATGCTACTGAAACGTGGCACAAAGCGACGATAAAAGGAGGCAAGACCGTGAAAGCTACGTACCTGATGCACCCAAGATCTCTGAACAGGAAAAGACAGACTTTTAGATC
>OVAN01001900.1:0-37116 GCA_900406275.1 Anastatica hierochuntica | reverse complement strand
TATATATATATATATATATATATATATATATATATTGATAAACAATTTAGTACTTTCTTCGTTACTAATAAAAGATTGATTTTCTAGAGTTTTCATACATATTAAGATGAAAAATTAACATGGAAGACAATTTGTCAAAGTTATTACACTAAAAGACATTTCCTCGCACTCAAGCACTTTTTTCAATGTTTCTTTTATGATAATCCGAGAATATCCCTAATATATATCATCTGGTTAGTGTTTCTTTTTGTCTTTCATAACTGTTTCTAACTAAAGCGTTTGGTGGAAAGTTAATACCTAGTTGAGAAAAATATATATTTTAATTGCTATTGTTACATTTACAAAAAGAACATTTAATGAAATAGTCATTGTTTATATTAAATATATATTATTTGTATCATGGTTAATATTCTCACTGGTCCCTTTTTTAGGTCATCGCTAATTTAATTTTATGATCATTATCGTAATACGAGGAACGACAATGTAAGGAGAGGAAGGGTTTCATATTGAACTCTACTATTTTTAAGTGGATGATATTATTGGACAATTAATATGTATAAGAATTGTGAAGCAAAATGGTCCATACGGAAAGTTACAAATGTTTGGACTAATATAACACTAAAAGAAAATAATAGATATTGATGGAATTGTATGGATTATCATTTATGGACTGTGTTAAATTTTAAAGAATTTATTTAAAATGCGGCTATATTTAGAAGAGATTGGTTAATAAATGACTAATTAGTATTAATAGATTATTGATGACTTTTTAGCTGGAAATCATGTTAACCACCCTCCAAAATGTGTTTTGTAGTTGATGCAATTAGGATTGTTAATGATTAATAACTATAATGGAGAAGTGGGCATATCCGTAAAACGAAATGCTTAGGATGTAAATGTCTTGTATAAATGGTGTATGGTTAGAGATGGACAAATTAAGTGGAAATAGTTGAATCGAAGTAGAACTGAAATGGAAATTCTATAAATAAATATGTGAATGGGATTCAATGGTCGTCTATATGAAACGAACATAAATAACGTTAGCTGGGTACATATAGCGTGAATCGGACGTTGGCGAAGTGAACAATTATGCACTATATCACTCGTTACATGGAACATTAATCTAAGGAGATGGAAAAGTTACAATTGTTTAAATTAACATGACAATGTAAGAACGTAACATGAATTGTTAGAGTAATTTTGGATGATCTTTGATGGACATGTTAAAAGTGTAAGGATAGTTCAAAAAATGTTACTATATTGCGAAGGTAACTTATAGAAGTGTCCAATAT
The DNA here is from genome assembly GCA_900406275.1 of Anastatica hierochuntica. Taxonomy (NCBI): domain Eukaryota; kingdom Viridiplantae; phylum Streptophyta; class Magnoliopsida; order Brassicales; family Brassicaceae; genus Anastatica; species Anastatica hierochuntica. Next base: position 35,824 of record OVAN01001900.1, on the reverse strand, counting down.
TTACACTCCCCATGTAATTAATACGAAATCTAGTTTATTCATCTACAATATTAAAGCTGCATCAGCTAGTTTCGTATGGGCCATTTGTAACTATGTTGCAGTATTGTTCTATGTAAAAATAGTTTTTTATGCAAAGTAACATGTTGTTACTATCCACAAAATCAAATCTATGTGGTTTGATTGTTGATAGATCATGCATATCGAGTTACCTAATTGACTTTGTAATTATTGTAGTTTTTTCTTATCAATTTGATTGCCGTATTTGGTTAAGGAGAAAGTAACTAATTAACAGTAATATATAATACTATAATAGTAAAAATTAGCTTTATATGACTAAGAAAGTAATCAATGGTGTTAGTTTGTGTCATAATTGATCTTAGCCTTTTATTATTTTATGGTAGTACAAAATCATGTGGTTGATATTTATGGTCCAGTTAACAATGTTTTGCGAAATAATAAACTTTTATGATGTAAAACCATGCGGACAATGTTTTATGCTTTTGAGGGGAGATTTCTCACCATGTATGGACACGAAGTTGACATGCTTGGATTTACCTATGTGGATTTTTTTATAATGGACAAATTAAGTAGTTAAAAGAGTATGCTAAACTTTGAGTCGATGACTATTTATGTCTAGAAATGTATGGACATAAAAAGTAATTAATCTTTTATCACTTTTTTAGGAGAGTTAAAAAAGCTTCATATTCCGTTATAAAAAAAATCAACAAAGAATAAGGAGAGAAGAGTATGTTATAGTGGTGATAATTCATGTAGTGAATGCACGACTCCGTAGAAATCTTCATGTATGTTTGACATCATCTACAACATGTCTCATACTTTATCCAGATGTTGATGATGTACAATTAGGTTAGCAATTTGGAAAACACATGATAAAAAAAATTAGTGGAGTTCACCCGAGGATGAGTGTTTGTGTCCACTCAATTTGTTCATCGTTGTCTTCTTGTAACTCAAAAGCTTGTGGGTGTTAAATCCAAAAAATAAAGGTAACATGGTTAAATGTAAAAATATATGGTAGTTGTCGAGTCCACCATTATGTGTCCACCAAATTTTGTAAAGTATCTAAACAAGATTATATATGTAAAAACAATGAAAACACCTAAACAAGATAGAATATGTAAATCTTGGTCATGTAGAGATTGACAAGAAAAAATAGAAACTAAATATAAGAACGTGAGTGATTGATTGTCCAAGTCTCGTTCATTTGTACGGCGAGCCGGTTTTTTGGTGATTTTTTAAAAATATGTATAAATGGACATGAAAAACACATAAGTTGATACCTAATGGTTTAATTAAAAATCAATACAATTGACCATATGTACATGTTGATAAATTGTAATCCATGCTATTCAGAGTTAAATTAATTACCGATTGTTTACCTATAGATTTCAGAATAAATGTTTTATTCATGAAACCATATTAGACCATCCACAAATACAAATCCATACTATTGTTTACTTTGGATCATGTTTTACGAATGTAAGTTAGATAAAATAGTATGGTGGATGAGTACATGGTCATTTTCACTTGGTGGATGTAATTAGTAAGTGTACTTAATATAAATTAGCATATAGACGTAATTGTGTCTAAATAAAAGGATCAGCGTATTTTGCTAAGGAAGTTTCTAGCTGAAAAGAGGGATAATTCTTTTATGTATATATTCATTGCATAAGCTTTTTCGAAGTCGTCAACCAAGTCATCAACGATTTTAGACATCTCTCAGCCTCAGCTTGGTGAAGTGAGTCCATGATGTTTTGTCTATCAAGTTTGTCCTAAAAACCAAAGAATGCAAATCATGAGTTAGTCAGAGGGAGAAACTGGTGTAAGGATATGCATCATCCTGTAAAATTAGTTGAATGTCCATGTTTACGAGTCCATCAAAATAAGATTTAAAAATAAAGAACATTAATCATTAGATTATTGTAAACAACATAAATATCCCTAATAGAAAATGATTATTATTGCATCCATGTTATACCGTCCACCTGTATCGTCTTAGAAACGTATAAAATTTGGTTAGCATGTGAATGAATAAGCTGTAAAATAAAATGCATATATTACATGGTGATTGTCCATTGCCATGTGGCCACAATTTGACATCTGCATGTTTCATGTTTAATATTACTTAATATGTTTAGTTGGTGATGAAAATCCTGTTAGAATTGCACTCTAGAACACTCGAGTTTGGATATATATGGTTGTGCGAAACCAAAAAGCTTTACACGCACCGAGGGAGTCGATTGGTCACACAAAGGCTGCGAAAATCTTGTGATATACCATGAACAGAACAAGGATATGACGCACTGGGATATGATCAGTAAGCTGGATATTATGCACCAACAGTTGGATGTTACGCACCAACGAATTATGGATATTACTTTCCAAGAATAGAATACAATCTCAAGGATATTTGATTAAGCAAAAGTCTGATTTCTTCTTACTAGTTTTTGAAATAAATAGAAGGAGGAAGAGCCTTCTACATGAAAAAGAACTCCTCGAAAAACAGGAAGTAATAAATACTAGTTTGAACATATATTTAATTTAAATACTTGCGGATTAACAGATAAGTGATACAAAAGTAAACCCGACGCCTCGTTAAAAATCATGTCAGGAAAACCCAATGGGACAAAACCCGACAAGGGAAACGAGCCTACTAACTTATCCGTTAATTATTTTCTCCGTAGCTGGATTTTGTTGAACGGATATTAGTATGCTTCGGTGAACTACTTCTCCTGTCCGGTTAAGCTCCTCTTCAAGTTTTCAAGCTAGAGGAATGATCTCTCCAATCGCTTCCTTTAGCTCCTTAGCCTTGGCGCGAGTAATAGGACCTCTCGGAATTGACAATGCATCCTCAGCTACAAGCTTCTCCTTAAGTTGGAATACTTAAGTTCATTACTACATGTGAAAGGTGTATTATTGTTAGTGATTTCCTATAATCTGTTGATTTTCCACAAGTTTGTAACCATCATGTGTCTTATGTATCTACCATGCTAAGAACAATTTAAATGTGGTTGTATAAATCTTAATAACCTTGGTGCATATTTAATACTTGAAACTATATTATTGTGATCGTCAACTACATTGCCACATGAGGGAGTTACCTCTAGAAGTGTGTTCCTTTTACATGGTGATGTCCACGGGTTTGTAACCATCATTTACCATTTGTATGTGATAGCTCTGGCTTTCACCTAAGTAAACACTGCAAGCGTACATATGCGTACCTTGTAGTGGTTCTGGATTGAATCCACAAAGACCAAAGGTTGCACGAAAAACTATCAGATCAAATGCGGGCTAAAGTGAAAAAAGAAGAGTTGTAAAGTGATGTTGTAAATCGAAATAAGCAAAGAAAGCAATGAAACAAGCAGTTGTAAATCAGTCAGAGAAAAAGCGCTGGGTACAGGGTGTTCTCAAGGAAATCATTTCATCAGGATTGTAGATTTTATGTAAGGGAAACTTTTTAAAGCCATCTTGAACTCAATTCTCAAAATTATAGTTAACCTACTTCTGAAGCGCTAACTAACTACGTTTTAAGGATCCTAGACACTAACTTCCGTTGAGCTTTAAATCCTAGACATGCATTCTGAGAAGGATTGATTTGTTAACAAATTGCTTACACATCAATTTCCATTGGTCTAAGACAATTTGCTCATTTATCTTTCTTTCAGAAATTTCATCGAACACTTTCGATGCGTGAAATATCCTAAGTTCATGAACTAGGTGATCAGGCTAATTCAAGCATTAAACACAAAGATAAACGAAGATCAATTGATAATTCTCCAATCTAACAACCTAACAATCACAGATTCATAAAATCCCATATAAAAAACCCTAAACCCAATTACAAGACTACTCACTCATAATCAAAGAACAATCAAAAAAGAATTCAAAGGAAAACATGTTGTAATTGCAATTGAAAAAGTAAAAGGGTTCAGAAATCTTCTCCAAAAAAGTACAGGTATAGATCTATCTCCCTTAGGTTACAAAGCTCTCTCTTTGCTCAAAAACTCAGAAAAACAACATAATCCAAGATAGAACACGAGTCTATGTATAAAACATGCATTTGGTTCTCAAAATCTCGATTCTATTCAAAAACTTCAGTCTGCAATTGTTCATGTTAGTGTGTGATTATGTCCATAGATTGATATCCATGTTAGTGTGTACATTTGTACCGGACTGTCATGTATAAGTTTGATTAGACATAAATATTTATTAAAATATGTATTGCAAGATAATCAAAGCGGTTGTCCACAAGAGTCCGCTGATGGCTCTCAACTCAACAAGATATCATCTAAGCGGTTATTCACCAAAAACTGTCAAAGCATAGGGAATACAATATCAATTAATCTATGAGAAAAAGATTGTTAATAGGGAATTACTTCATCCTCTACATCTTTGCCTCTGAGATTGTCAATTGGCTTTTTCTGAGAACAAATGTTCAGGGTTGGATTGCGCCTCACAAAAAGGGAATGACGAAAAAATCAGGAGTCTCAGAAAAAAAACACAAAACATTTCGTACCAGACATTGGCAAACTCCATATAGACGACAAAAGAACGAGTTGACTAGGTATTTGGTAATGACAAAATAAAAAAAGGTTATGAATGGTGGTCGAGGAGATTTCGAACACAGCTAGAAGTGATTCTCTTATTGGATGATTAAATCGGAGGAGAAGGAGATGAAACGTTTCTCTAGAGAGTGTTTGAAATTAAAATTGAAACTTTGAATCCCAAAATGTCGTTCTTGGATTTTCAATGCAATAACAAAGATTTTGTTAACAAAATCTTCTCTTCAACCCAGGCGAGTCAAATTCTCATATACTCCTAACTGTAAGAGTGTGATCTAAATTACTCCTCCATAAAAACATATTTGTTTTTAATTTCTTTTTAATTACAAAAGAATGTAAAAGACGTTTTCCCCCTTAATGAATTCAAATACGTTCAACTCATTTAACCTAAGTTCGGTTCACCCCTTCTTTTCTACGACACTTTTCTCCATATATTGCTTTTTTCTTTTTCAACTTCTCAAATGTTTCCTTCTTTTCATCTCTTCCTTCTTCTTCGTTTTCTCCTACTGTCATTCTAGAGTTTTTCAAAATTTTTTATGTTTTCTAGGTTTTTTTCTTCTTTTTCATATGTTTTATCTTCAATTTCTTCTTTTTCGTGTTCTTCTAGATTTGATCTCTTTTTCGATTTCTATTTAGGGTTTCTGAGATCTTCTTCTTATTCTCTTTATGTGGTTTGGGGTTCTTCATTTTTCCAAGTTTTTATTCTTCGATTTCATCTTCTTATTCTCTTATTTGTTTCTCTTTTTCTTCTTCTTATCCATGTTATTTTGACAGTCAAACCCAGTAAATGAGAAAACCATGAAGAGTACAACTTGGTATAACTCAGAAAACAATATAACTAGAAAAACACAGAAGACGGTTTTACAATTTTCAGGGAGTTTTACCAAGTTGTACCATTTATTTTATAAAACTTGGTAAAATTGTCAGAGTATAACTATGCCAAGTTGGACCCAATTTTACAATTAATTTTGTAAAACTACGTTTTTTTCGAACATGAGGAAATTATTAGATGTTGGGATATTGCTTTTTATGTTATTCTCAAATAAAAAAAAATCCTTTCTTGTACCTAACTTTTTGTGGTATATTGTTAGAACTTTGCTGATGTATTGGTATATTATGAGCTAAAAAATAATTTTCGATGGTAGTTTTCAGAGTAATAGTTATATCTTAGCATTAGTCATGAGAATATGGAAAAAGAAAAAGGACAAACAGAACGGTGGCCAACTCCACTACGTACAGATTCGCTAGTGATACAATTATACATAATCACGAAGAATTATCCACTACTCTAATAAAGAATTAATTTTTTAAGGAAAAGAGTATATTGCCATTATACACCAAAATCTAAATCTGGATCTGTGTCAACGTTTTGTATGGTTGGATGCAAGTAGGGCTACGCATTATTACTGGCTATTTGTCTTATGCCCGCTATTTGTTTCGTACTCGGTTTGCTCGTACTCTGTTTAGCCAAGTCAAATAACAAGTCGACGATTTTTATTATTTGCAAGTACGGGACAAATATCGTGAGTAATTTTAGTATTTGTCTTGTTACTTGTCTCATTACTTGTTACTTTATACTTTGTTCATAATTTTTTGCTACTTGATCCAAAACTCACAAACCCAAAAAGCCTAATAAATTAAATTTGCAATACACACCTGATGATCCAAAAGTTTACCAAAAAAAGTTTGAGATTCGTCTTCTTTCTCTTTCTTGAATCTAGTTAATTTTGCAAAAAAATTCTAAGGTTTTATATTTTCACTTTCAAAATAAATCTAATTTCATATGCAATGGATCTCTTATGATCTTCAACGTAATGATTCTTCTTTGTAAAGTTGTTTTCTTTATATTTGTTTTTGCTTTGCTTTTTCAAATTTCTTTATTAACAGAGAGTCTAGTAATTACTAGTGTTTACTGTTTCAATTTGTTAGAGATATGAATACGAAGATACGATATTTTTTTCACTTCACCTTTTCAAGAGCTATTTGTCAGATTCCTCTCTCAACGATTTTTTTAGGCATGGGGATACTAGTATTTGAATCGGATTTGGGTCGGGTATATCGAATTTCGGTTATTTCGATTCTTCGGTCGGAGATCTGTTCGGGTAGTTTTTGAGTTCGATTCGGTTCGAGTTTGGTTTTAGATATTCCGAGTAATTATTTTAGGTACCGAACAATACATGTACATTATTTAGGTATTTTCGGTTCTAGTAGCTTGATTACTTTTAAGTACCCGAAGTACCCAAAAAATAGTCGAAGTAACCAAAGAAAAAAAATATTCGAAAAATACTAGAATAAAATACCCAAAATATTCAAAATTACTTGAAATATCCGAAATAATATAAAAAGTTAATAATATTTTAGAATACAAATTATAAATTTGATTATTTATATTTTACATATATATAAATATAAGTAATATTTTGGATATGTATTTTATTTCAGGAATTTCGAGTACTAATTCGGTTTCTTGTTTAGTTCAGTTTCAGTTCCGGTTCTTTCGGATTTTGAGGTTAAGATCTGTTCAGATATTTTAAAGGTCTGGGTTTGGGTTCGGGTCGACTTTTTCTGCTCGATTTCGATTCGGTTCTTCGAGTTCGGGTTCAGTTCGGTTCTTTGGATCCGGGTATTTTTGCCACCCTAATTTTTCTCTTTTCTATTAGATTTCACATTCAATACAAAAACTCAGATAGAGAAACAAGATTTCTAAAAAAGGGATTGTTTTTAATCAATATTTAATTTTTCCTATGTTTATAGTAGTTTCTTTCTTCTATTAAGTTCTATTAAATTTTAACAAGTAAAAATAAAAATTTAAAGGGAGAAGCATCAAGGTATATAAGTACTTGGCGCGTATATAAAATTTTTCCCGGTAATTGATTTTGCAAGTACTCATTTTAGATGGATCAAATAACAAATAATAAATAAGTACTATTAAAAGAGAAGCACAACAACTTATATTTACGTGTGATATGCACCATTTTACAATCATATTTTAAAAAAAAAACATTCTCCCTGACAAAAAAAATATTCTCCTAAATCTTTATGTACATACAACAAATTTTATTTATATTCTATTTTGAATGATAACATATTATATTAACGACAAATAATTCGTTTCAATAGTATAGATGTCTAACAATGCATATCATATATCTTGTGTTTGAAACTCTGATATTAACTTCCTAGCATCTTTTATGGTAACGATTTATTTTAGATAATATAATTAGTTTTCAATGCAATATATTGGTTGGTTTATTGCACTCTCTTTGTGATAATTGAAAAAATTTTCCAGAAAATCTTTTATAATGCGGGTTAAAATCTAGCATCAATATTATGAAATTTAAATTATGAAAATTTTAAATATAGTAAATTACTATGAATTTATAAATATATTTATATTAATTCGATGTTTAAAATAAAAATTATGTATTCTATAATAAAAAAAAATCCGACAATGTTAATACAAGTGAATTGACTTTATAATTGTATCATTGTTTAACACATGATATAAATATATGGCAGGGGAAACTCATTTTCATATCGAAAACGAGTCGACAACAAATATCGTTAATACATTTCAATGATAAAAATATTTTTTTTTACAATAGTTTATCTATACTATTAAAACTCATATCATCTTTAAATTTCTTTTTCTATTACATTATACAAAAAATATATTTCGCGCTTTCAAAGCGCGGATCAAAATCTAGTCTATCTTATTAAAACAGAAGTACACAACCTTTTTTATGTATGATTTTTTTTTAAATTGAACATGTCTTGTAAATTTTATTAAATGTATCTAATGTATCTAATAATTTAAAAGAAATAAAACTAACTCTAATTACTCTTTCAGATATTCCAACAACATATTGAAATATTTCAGTATTATTTTCACATAATTATTATCAAAATTGTGAACCAGCACAATTAAAGATCGTCATTTTTCACCAAAATTTAAATATACTTTGTTTTTAAATTTAAAATAACACCATAATTTTTTAAAATAACTATATTACAATATCAATATTTTCTAAATAAAATTTGTTACAAAAATACAAAAAAGTAAAGTGATAAAATTTTTAAAAACCTATAAATTTATCAAATTTTTTTTTATAAACTATAAAATTTAATTTTAGTCTTGTGATGTCTTTTTTAAAAAAAAAAACTTCAATGAGTTTGGTTTCACAGTATTTTAGGTATCGAGTATTATCCGAACATAATCCGTATTTAAAACCCATACGAGTATCTGATGAAATCCGAAAACCCGAAAATCTCAAATCTAAACTCGAACCCAAAATTCGATAAAATTGAAAAATCTAAAAATTTTGAATCTGAACTCGCATCCGAAAATCGAAATAACCGAAAAATTTTGAATCTAATATTCGAAAAATCTAAACATGATCAGTCATAAATTGTCTACATAAAAATTAAGAAAACACCTCCGCGATCAAAGTCTAGTTTCCATTATTTGACAAGTCAAGCCAAGTACTTAAAATTTGCAAATATTTGTCCCATGCCCAAGTAGAACTGTGAAATATTATGTGCTTCTCTATAGTAAATAAAGTTGGTGTAAATAATCAAACTTTATATTAATGGATCAGGTATTGGACATTTTGATCCCACTTGATCACATTGTCTTCTCGGATCCATTCCCACCAAAAACACTAGCAAATCAACAAACTCTCTCTCTTACTCTCTCTCTCTCCCTCTCTCTCTATTCGTATATTCTATATAATATATCGACAGTGTAAAACTAATTTTCAATTCTATTTTCACTCTCTTCGATACTCTCTTTTTCATGGCTCCTCTTACTCTCTCACGGGACCAAACCCAGTCGCAAACGCGTTTATCTTCAGATACAAAGAAGAAGAAAAAGGAAAAGAAGAAAACTCAAACTCACACGCTGCCGCCTCAAACGCAAACGCAAACGCAAACGCAGACGCAGAGGCTGAAGCATAAGCCATTACCATCATCGTCGTCATCGTCATCATCATCGTGGAACCAGATAAAGAACCTATTGAGTTGCAAACAAATAGAAGGACCACGAGTGCACGACCCATCAAAGATTACGTCGTCTTCGTTTTGTGGTTCTTCTCTCTGTAAGTTCAGCGATGTCATTTACGGTAATGCTCGAGTGATCCACCGATCCGACCACTCGCCCGAGAGTAGCAATCTGGGTCAAGATGCCGGTTTGCTTACCCGAAAACCCGTTACCCGTGGATCTTCTTCTTCTTCTTCAGTCAGATCCAACGGCTGTGGCGCTTACACGTCATATTCATCTTCTAAAGCTATGCACTTTAAAAAACTCTCCGGTTGCTATGAATGCCACATGATTGTTGATCCTAGCAGGTTCATAGAACTCTCTTATTAGTAGCACTTTAGTTCTGTTATTAACACTTGCATGTCATAAAAATAAAACGAGAGATTAGTTAATGATTATTGTTATATGTAAATTAGGTATCCAATAACACCAAGAATATGTGCATGTCCACAATGTGGGGAGGTTTTTCCTAAGCTTGAAACCTTAGAGCTTCATCAAGCAGTTCGTCACGCTGGTATGTTTTTTCCCTTTTTTTTTATTTTTCTCTTTTATTTGTATATCATATTATACTCTTTTTATTTGCATCTACCATGAGTTTTATAAAGATACCTAAATTCATTTTAACTCAATTTTTCGTTTATAAGAAAAATTAAAATTTGTTTATATTGTCGGTAGGAGTTTTCTTTTAGTTTATCTTGAAAAGGTGTCTGTCCTTTTATTTATTTCTTTTCTCGTAATTGGGACCATGAATCTGGCATGTCATGTCGTTCTTTTTGAATATATATATGCATACGTATATCTTTTTCTTTTTGTCGTCTATGCATACGTATATCACAGAATATAGATAAGAACTTTTTTTTTGTCGCAACTATATATTAGGTGACAGACAACACCATTATCGTCATTAATCTACCATTGTATTTGGTTCTAGTTTTTTCTGTGCGTATTTGCTGTTTTAATATAGACTATTTCCAAAAATCGGCATGAAATAGTCTACCATTTTTGTTTCCATATATTAGGTGACAAACAACACCCCTATAAATACCTGTTTATGGTTGTCTAATTTTTTTTTGTAATTGCGGTTTTCATATACTATCCATTTAAAAAAAAAAATCGGCATGAATTTTAGTGTTTGCCTTTTCAATTTTCTTTGGCAGTTTGCAAATATAGAGTCAAATTTTGTTGGAAACAATTGGATATCCATTTGAAGCTGATAATTAAACCATACATAACGAAAAGTTATCGTACTAATTAAACAAAAATGAATTATTTTATTTTCATGGATTAGTTTTTAACCAAATTAGAGTAACAATGACAAAATTGAACTAACTTGAAGTTCATCAACCTTAAAAAGTTTTGTAACCCAAACAATATTTTATTATATAAAGAAGAATGCATTTAACCTGAATGCATGTATAAAAACAATTATAGCTCACAATATATTACATGTGTCATCGCTAATTTAGAATATAACATGTGCCAATTTATAATGTAGTTTTTATAGTAAATTGCATTTTGCAACACTTAACTATTAAAAAAGGTAAAACAATAAAAAAGAAAAATATTATTATTTAAAATAATTCTTTTAATATTGTTCTTGTTTTATATTTTATAATTGATTTTTTATATTCCTATATGTGTTAAATATTTTAAATTACAAAATATACAATTTTAAAAAATAAAAAAGGAGAGGAGCGAGTGAGCCAGTAGTTGCACCATCTCCGCTATCATCCCATAGAGGCAAATTTCGAACCCTGCACATGCCTCTAGTGAGAAGAACTATTTGTCATTAGACTAGATGACAAAAAAATTAAAAAAAAAAAGAAAACACGTAATTTACGATTAAATATTTTTAAATAAAACAAGTAAAAAATATATTTATTGATTAGTAAGATTAGATTAATTTTACATTAAAAGATTTGAAATATACTTTTAAACTCCTATATTTTATCTAGGGAGGGTGTTACTCTAAATTATTTTTAAATTTTTATTATCATGACGTACAAAATACAATTTTGATATTAAATCTAATTATGCGAATCTTCATTACAAGTTACCGACTTAGATTATAAATATTGTAACTATAATTTTATAGCATATTTTATCCTCGCGGAACATAATCTAGCTGACAATATATATTACACAATTTATACCTGAATATAATCTGAATTTTTTGAAACCAAACCAAGTTACCAATTTTTTTTTAAAAAGTTCAGGCTATATTGTATGTGATATTAAGTATTAATTATTTACTATATATATTATATTTGTCATATTTTTGTGAAACCAAACTGGAACTCTAATCCGAAACAAACCAAAATTTTTCAAACCAAGCTGAAAAAATCCGGTTCTACTTGGAGCAATGCAAAAAAACTCAAATCTCAAGGTTCAAACTCAACCCAACTAACTAATCGAATGTTTATGCGTCCATCACGTCGAGTAAAATAATATTGAAATAAATAACTGAAATACACTAAACCAAATATAAAAATGGGATAGTCTTTTAGACTTAACACAAGGTTTTTAACATGTTCTAAACTAAAAAAAACATTAAATTAAATCAAACAAAAGGTAAGAATCCATTCTGAAATCTCTGGTTTAAGAACCGTTTCTTAGACAATAAATACATTAAATAATACTTAAAAACCCCTAATGGGGGTTCTACCATAAATCATGTTTTTAGAGTTTTACTAGATGAGAAGTTTTCTTATATGGAAATTTATAACGGCCATCTTAGGTTACCCCATAAATCTTGGATTCGTTCTACCTGTGGTAGATTTAAGGATTCGTTCTACACGACGATGTTTATTGTAATGTTGTTAATTTTGATAACAGTGTCTGAGTTGGGGCCAGAGGATTCAGGACGAAACATAGTGGACATCATCTTCAAATCTAGCTGGTTACGTAAAGACAGTCCCATCTACAAGATCGAACGGATACTAAAGGTCCATAACACTCAACGCACGATCCAACGGTTCGAAGACTGTCGCGACGCAGTCAAGTCACGTGCTCATGCCTTCCCCAGGAAAGAGCCTCGATCAGCTGCTGACGGCAACGAGCTCCTCCGATTCCATTGTACATCTGTTTCTTGTTCCCTCGGCTCTCGTGGCTCGACCTCCCTCTGCTCCACCATCCCTGGCTGTCGCGTCTGCACCATTATCCGCCATGGCTTCCACGCTAAAACGGTGCGTTTAGGCGGTTGCCCAGGGGAGATCAAGGGCGTGAGGACGACGGCGAGCAGCGGAAGAGCACACGACGCTTCGAGGTGTTTTGACCAGCGGAGAGCGATGCTTGTGTGCCGTGTGATTGCCGGAAGAGTGAGGCGCGTGCAGAGCGAGGCGCCGGAGGATGAAAACGTTTCTGGCTCGTATGATTCAGTCGCTGGGGTCGCTGGGCTGTACACAAACCTTGACGACTTGGTTGTGTTTAATCCCAAAGCCATACTTCCTTGCTTTGTAGTTATCTACAAAGTTTCCGATCCTTGAAGAAACACAAATTTGCATTTTTTTTTCATAGTTTGGATTTGTATGTTTTTCATGGAATATTGTGTGAAGTAGAGGCTTGTAATATTTAGGGGAAAAATTAGTATGTTAATTGTGTACAATTGTGTTGGTCAAGAATTAAAGACTGGTGTCTCCTTTTCTTTTCTATGATTTTATTTCTACCTTTAGCTGTTTCTTAAAAACATAACATTCTATCATGTGTATTTGCGTGGTTAAATATAATTTTTTATTGATTAACCCACATCTGCCCAACTAGACAGAAGAACTTTGTGGCTTTATGTTGTTTGCCATAGAACGAGCAATTTTGCAGGAAGAAGGGAAATGTGTTTGGAATTAATAAAAGCAAATGAGAGGATCCGGAGGATAGGATAGGAGAATCTCCCTCTAGTCGCACTTTGAGCTCCGTCATTTAAGTCGATATAATTTACTGTTTACTTAATGGGATACAATATTTTATAAATTAAATTCCAACATTAGTTTATTAGAGTTAATTTATGAACTTAGTTTCTTATTTAATTTATGAGCTCCGTCATTAGTCACGTTATGTGCAAAATTGTGAATTTCTTTAGAAAAGTTTCACTGAAACAAACTCATTCATACTCTTGGGCATAGATTATTTCAGAAGACATTCTACCGGTTTAGAGCAGTAGACGGTCAAACACAAAACACGAAGACGGAAGTATTCTTATTATTTAAGGCATGTCCATTGAAGGATCATGACCCAGGTTTTGAGAAAAAAATATTAAAAAAATGGTAAAATTTGGTGAACTCCCCTTCCAAACTCTTCCTAGTGAAACGGTATCACCAAAAAATCGCGGCCCCACGCCACGTGGCGGCCCGCGATTGGTTGATTCATTAATTATTTTTTTTTAAAATAAAACGAAATAATAAAAAAAAATTTGCATAGGGAATCGAGTTTATATGGTGTTGCTGATGGGCATGCCCTTAGAAGATAAAAAGAAATATACCAAATATTTAAAGATATACACAATGTTTTCTATTTCTAGGGGAAGAATGTCTACCATCTGCTACATATATATGGATTAATGACCTCAGTAAGGGGATACAACTTTTGAACTAAACATATCAAGAGTTTATAGCTAGAATTACGTGTTCTTACATAACATACGCTGCCGAGGACAACCTTAATCGTCCAAATCCAGTAAGAGAAGGTGATCTTGGGGAAGAAATTCGTACTCCCGACACTTTTCTCGAGGATACCCTAGCCTCAAGAGGGAATGAGGAAATGCTTCAGGATACCATCAGTGAGGATATGGCCTAGTTGCCAGTTGCAAATGCGTTTCTCCAGGATGTTCGAAGTGGTCCAGGCGATGATTAAGCGTCTCCTTGGGGTTGCACCCTCTATCAAGAGGAATACCTTAACCTCTTACGCATACACTCCATTTGCTTACAAGATTGCCCTCAACGAGATGCCCATTAAGGTTTCCTTCCCCTCAATGAGGCCGTACCACAGAACGAGTGATCCTGACAATCACATTGGTCATTACAGACAAAGAATGCTTACCGTGGCTATACAAAGGGAGCAGAGAAAGCCAACATGCGTAAAGGATCTGGTCAAGCCTCACCGGCCCACCTTGCAGTGGTTCATCACTCTACCCACTGGATCCATCCGCTCTTTTGTTGCTTTGAAAGACATGTTCATAGATCAATTCGCCGACAGTAGGAATTCACCAAAGACTTTCCGAAGATCTCTAAAAGATTCAACAACACCATGCAGAACCCTTGCGCAACTATGTGACCAGCTTCAACTAAGAGAAGGTTCCCATTCCAAATTGTAATGCTGCTACTGCCATATCAATCTTTCAAAAGAGGATTGTTACCATACGGAAAACTTTACAAGGATCTGACTAAAAACATTGACAAAATGATGGAGGATGTGCTTTCTCGGGCTCATGCATTTATAAAGAAGGAGGAGGTCCTAACCGCAAGGCTAAGATACTCTCTATATTCAGAGTTACGAGTCATGCAGACTAAAAAGCATTAGGGATAACAAGCCTTATCAAAGTCCATCCAAAGAAGCAGGAGAAAAAGGAAGTAAAGTCAATCACCGTCCCTTGGACATGTTGGAAAGTGAGAGGATGGCTGTGACGACATGGAAAAATATATCAAACCTATCAATATCCAAAACATAACTAGTGGGAGTCTTGAGGTTGATGGGCGTCCATGTCAAGTAACCTCAAAAGATGAAGACCACAAATAGTCACCAGAACACCACCAAATGTTGTGAGTTCCACAATGACCATCTTCATATGACGGAGGACAACATATCATTAGAGATGGAAGTTAATGAGCTGTTGAAGAAAGGATATTGTTAGGGAAATTTTTGGTACAAGTGATTCGTGCTCAACTCTACGGAATGATAGGAAGAAGGAGACAACTAGTCGTGCTGCTTCCGCTGGCTCTGGTTGTCGAAAAATCAGGAGGTCTTGACCTTGGTTTATCGCCGTATGAGTATGGGCCAATATGTATCATTAGTTGTCTTACTAGCAGCTGGAGAGATGGATCATATGACTCGCAACGGTCTTTCTATTCATGGTGACCACATGGTCCTCCTACTCCATATCGTTGTTCCTGCTACCAAAGACGTCATTTGGGTGTTGGGGCATGTCACCATGGAAGGTGTTTAGATTTATAGTAACATCCTGCAGTGGGGATTGCTTACGTACCATTCAATGGGGGATCAAGCCATTCATAGTTCATGTTATAGGTGGCACATGGCCTTGGTGGCGCATGACCTTATTGGCACGTGACCTTGTGGGCACGTGACCTTGTAGTTGATAGGAATCATCCGATCTAGAGGGCGTATGGCCTGAATCATATGGTAGATGTATGGATATGCTTCATGAGCATGGTGTCATCGTGCTTGTGGGCAAGACGTCGTGGCATGAGCCACTAAGTAAACTTGTAGGCATGGTACAACAAGTAGAGACCTTGATCTCTTTGGTACTGATCATGTATATCTTCCTGTTATGGGAATATCGATGAAGGTGGTATTTTTGGCTATGCTTCTTATTGCCTTTGCTTGCTATATGATATGCATATGATCGAATTGGTGTTGTGTAGAAGGAATCTCATTGCCGTAGCAGGTAATGAACTTCTTTCTTCTTGATTAGGTGCCCAGGACCCTTGTAGGCTGATATCCTCATGCTCCCATGTTGTTCATACGGTCCTTGAATATGTGTCTTGAAAGATGTTGCAAGAAGGACGTGGAAAACATGTTTTCTAGGGTTTACAATGAACCCTTGTCGAGGTGGATCTCTCCATAAAGAGGGTTGTCATTTATCATGTCGAGTCCCTTTGATTTGGATGATTTAGGATGATCTCGAATCCCTTTGTGTTGAACGAATTGGAATGGAATAAGATCCCTTTCATAGAGTTAAGAGTCCCCTATTTATTATAGAAACTCGTGCATTCCCTTTAGGATTAATATTTATGTTTATCCTTAGATAATGGATTTTCCTTTTTTCTTTAGAATTTATTTTTCCCTCTAGGATATCCATATAAATCTTCCTTTTTCTCTTAGGTTAAGAAAGATTCGATCTTATCCTGATAAATATGAACATTCATACTTATCGAGAAGTTTCCTTTTTATCTGGAGACAGGATGACTCATCTGGCCCAGAAGCTGGTAGCGAGAAGCCGGAGGAAGGCATCCTGTTCTAACCTAGTGGTTTTTGCTCCTGGATAAATTATCCCCAACAGATATCAATAAGAATTCCTCTCCGACAAAGCTAAGGAACTAATGAACAATAGGGATGACGATAACTCTTTACCAAAGGATTCTCATGCGTCTTCACCATGCCCGATCGTATAACTCACGGGTAGTGCCAAGAATAGCCAAGGTAACCAATAACCAAGCGCATAAGCCTCTAGGCCGATGCCATCAACTTTATGGCTAAGGAGCAGGAAAAAGTGTTGGTTCTACATCCTGACGCCTTGGTTATATATCTCACGTTGGAGAACTGTTTGGTGAAGAGGATACTCAATGGAGAATGGAAGCTCCACAAACATGCTCTTCCTGGAGATGTACAAAGATTAGGTTTGGCCAAGGATGTGCTGGCTAAGAAAGCCATCTCGCTTGTTTGATTCAGTGGAGAATTAAATAAAAGATGAGATGACACTCCCCGTGTACATAGGAGGAGTAAACCTATCTGCTTTGACCTAAAATATGATCATGGGACGTCCTTGGATACATGAAATGGGAGTCGTACCCTCAGATATGCATCAAGTCCTAAAGTTTCCAACCTCGTGGGGGAATCAAAGAGATTCAGAAGGACCAGGAGAACTCCCGTTCTTGCTACCATATGACTATCAAAGGCAAGACGAGTGCATTATCACAATTAAAGAAATAACTCTCGTCTATCCATTTAGAGTGGAGAAATCAGATGAAGTAACTCAAGGTGGGCTCTAAGGAAAAGGATTATTGACTTCCTAAGATCCATTTCAAATTGCATCACCTAGTCTCACATAGGGGTGGACAAAGATTGAGTACCCATGTTTTTTGAGGTTATCGATACCTGACACGACCCTTACAGGTAACAAAATTTTAGTACCTCTATCTGACTCAGAAAAAGCGAGTACCCGAAAAAAAGGTTATCCTAAAGAAAAATAAATCGCTGCGGTTTACCAATCTGATTTGTTACTCACAAAAACGGGTACACAAAAAACGGAAACTTTTCAAAATTCAAATATTTATATTTTTATTTCATATTTTAATTCTGAAATACTTATATAATCATTTTATTTTTTCAAATATTTGACCAAATATTAAAATATCCAAAAAATTAAATATTCTAATTTAAAAAGTTATAGATAAATATTACATATATTAAAAATACAATTTAAGTCTTATATATATATATTATAATTTCATCCAAATTAATATTTTATATATGATTATACATAATTATTATGATTTATAATTACATAATATACAAATAATTAAGAAAAAATATGTATAGGTCGAGTACGAGGACATGTGGTTAAAAAATAAATTATACATGATATCCTACCCTTACACGTGGGTAATAGAAATATGGTACTCTTTACCCGACCCGAAAGCTACGAGTACCCTTTTTTTTGTTGGGTACGATATCAGCCGCGTTCGGGGACGGGTATCGCATATTGGTGCAAGACCTAATTTCACGTTGATATGCCATATATAGACCTGAAGGTCATAGTATACACATGCTCCAGGTGGATCCCAGTCATCAATCCATAAAGCATAAAAGGAGCAAGTTTTCTCCTGAACATGATATGATCATAAATGATGGGGTCGATATTTTGATGGCTACAAAGTTCATCAGAGAAGTGCGATATCCAGAATGTCTCGCTAAGTAGTTGTCGTATGGAAAAAGGGAAATGGAGAGTATGTATAGACTTTATAGACCTCAACAAGTCGTGTCCAAAAGGCCCCTTCCCACTGCCTCATATTGACAAACTAGTAGATGCTACAACAGGGCATTAACTAATGAGCTGCATGGAGGCCTTCTCCAGTTATAACCAGATTCTCATGCATCTAGATGACCAGAAGAAAACCTATTTCATAACTTTCTGAGGAATATACAACTACAAGATGATGCCTTTTGGGTTTGAAGAATGTTGGTTTCACATACCATTGATTGGTAAAGATTATGTTTGCTGAGCAAATTGAACACACCATGAAGGTCTATATAAATGATATGCTCGTAAAATCATTAGAAGCAAATAATCATATTGCGCATTTGCAACAAGAATTCTCCACATTGAGGAAGTCCAACATGAAGCTCAATCTTTCCAAATGTTCTTTTGGCGTAAGCTCTGGGAAATTTATGGGTTACATTGTAACATATGAGGTATATGTGCCAATCGAGAGAAAATCAGGGCAATTCATGCAATTCCCTTACCAAGAAACCCCAAAGACGTGCAAAAATTCACACGAAGAATGGTCACCTTAAGAAGATTCATATTAAGGCTCTCAGACAAGTCTCATGCATCCTCGAAGCTCTTAAGAACGAAAAAGATTTCATATGGAATATAAATGTGAAGAGGGCTTGGTCGAATTGAAAGAGTGCCTTACCACTCTCTATTTCTATCCGAACCCCAAGGGGGAGAACCCCACTCCTGCTCTACCTTACGGTGTCTGAGCACGTCGTAAGTGTCGTCCTGGTACGATAAGAAGGAAGCATGCAACATCCAGTTTACTATGTAAACAAGTCTCTCCTAGATACTGAAACCCAATACAAACTTTTGGAAAAATTGGCCTTGGCATTGGTGGTTACAACCATAAATTTATGCCCCTACTTTCGGGCTCACCCGTCATGGTGATGACATCCCTACCCATCGAATCAGTGTTGCATAAGTCAGAGGTATCATGAAGACTCGCTATGGGTTGTGAAATTAGGTGAATATGTTGTCATTTTAAACCTACTACTGCAATCAAGTCACAAATCTAGTAGGAGATAAATAGTGCTAGATAATGGAAGTTGTACATAGAAGGGTCCAACAATGTGAGAAGAGAAAGGGTAGGCATAATGCATGTGTCACCAGCATGAGATATTGCGTCCAGAGCAGTAAGATGCAATTTTATGGCCAACAATAGTGAAAGCGAGTATGAAGCACTAATACTCGGATAGGGGTTAGCAAGAGAAATAAAAATAGAAAACTCGAAGGTCGTCAGTAACTCACAACTAATAGTAATCTAGACGCATGGCGACCACCAGGTCAATGGCGATAGTATGGCCAAATATCTGACTATAGCCAAAAGATTAGTTGAGTCATTCCAAACCTGCGAGTTCAAGGTGATTCATTGGGATCATAACTCCTATTATGATGCCCTCGCCAACTTGGGTTCTATGTTGAAGACCAATGAGCTAATCAACATTTCACTCTTGGTGATTTAATGGCATGCTACTGATAAAGACGCATATGTGTCGTAGGTCACATCCATCGAAGAGAGACAAAATTGGATGACACCATTCATGGCATGTTTGAAAGATGACACACTGCCAAATATCAAGAGTGCGTGCAGAAAAATTAAGAAGCAAGTCGCATGCTACCGCCTAATCCAAGATAAGCTATACCAGAGATCGTTCTCAGGGCCTTACTTGTGATGCATCGCGCTAGGGGATGCCGAAATCATTCTTAAAGAGCTTCATGAAGGCATGTGGATCCCATTCAAGTGGATGAAGCTAGGTGCTCTGAGCAAAAATGACAGGATATTATTGGCCAACAATGGCGAATGACGACACACTAATGGCTAAGTACTATGATAAATGAAAAAGGCACGCTTAATTTTTTAAGCTTCCTCTTAAGAACCTAAAATCCATCAGTTCTCTTAGGCCTTTTTTGAAGTGGGACATCCATATTGTAGGAAAACTGCTGCCCCAAACCAGAAGGTCTTCCCTGCAGAAGTTAGCATAAAAACAACAATGACAAAACATTTCCATAATGAAGTGAAAGAAGAACTAATGACCTAGACCCTTGATCTGATGGATGAAAAAAAGAGGCAACAAGAGTCAAGAATTGGTGCCACCAACAAGAAGTAGCCAACGGTTACAACTCAAAGGTGAGTTGGGAGGATTAAACTCACACTTAGATTTATAATTTGAAAGGATGAGAAAAGAATCCGTGAGTTGAATACCGTAAGAACTTATTTGATGATACGAACACTTGTATTGAGATTTCTGAATATTTTGGTGATTACAATCAAAGAATAATACAAAAGATTGCTATCTTGTTTACAAGAACAGGAAAAGAAAGAATGGTTTCATGTGCTTAGTCGTAATATGCTTTTACACCTTCGATCCCCTTCTCACTAGGTTTCTCCCCTCTCTTTAAGTAGTTGATTCCCAAATCCAAACTGTTTCCATCCTCCCAGATATCTTCTCTTAAATCCTCGGACTCCTTAGCAGCTTCTTGACTTGGTCAAGCTCTCGTCATCTTTACTCATCTGAAGCCTCGTCCCTTCAGCCTTCTGCTTCGGCGTGTTGATTAAAACCTGACCTTGTCCAATAAGGAATCGCGAGTCTACGAGGCCTTCCTAACTTTTATGTCACCAAGCCTCATAAATATAATGGGCCTTCGGCAGGTAAGCTAAATCTAGACCCAACAGTTGCACCCTATATTCTTAATGAGGGCCCGAAGTTTAGAATACTAAACTTAATTCATCATTATCTGCGGAAGATATCGATTGCTCCATATCTTAACTGGAAGATTCTTTTATTTCAAAACCAACGCCAAAGATTAAATCATGCTCAATCGGATGACTAAGACAAATGGGAAACCGAAATGTTTCGCCTTGTTTTCGAAACTCGAAATGATATAAAGTTGCGTTTTTTAACTCTGCTCCTCCACTAATCCACTCATCTCTGCACGTTCAAAGGTAACTCTCTCTTCCTCTCTTTCCTTTTTTTACCTTTAGTAAGATTTAAGTTCTGTGATACCTTCTTCCTCACTATATCTAGAATCCATTCCTCTGCAATTTCTAGTTTAATCGAAAATCATTGACGTTAAGTTCCCCATTCACAATCTCTTCTCTTATTTCTTTCGAGACTTTCTTCCACATTCTTAATGGACAAGCAGAAGGAAGGTTCTGACAAAACGTGGGTTCCCCCAACGGGAAGAGATATCATGAGAATAAAGCAAGAAGGAAACCTGAGAAAGAAGGAGAAGGAGAAATCGCTCAAAGCAGATGTCGTCACTAAGAGGACATCGAAATGTTCCAAAAAGGGCGATAGCTCTAAGACGGCGATCGTCAGAGGCGCTTCTTTCAGCCCTCATCAACCATCGACTCTCACAAACCAAGAGGTCTGTAATCTGATGGTTGAAGTTGAAATCTCTCGTACCCTGTCCAAAGAGTGCGAGTCTAGAGATACAACGGAGAATGTTCCAGATGGCTTGTTTTGCGTTCATGAAAAATACATCACCAAATGTCACTTGAAATTTCCTCTCTCGTCTCTGCTTCTAGATATCTTAGATCACTACCACCTTGCCCTTCCTCAGCTTTGTCCGTCAGTTATCCGAATTATCCATGATTTTATCGATAGATCTAAGGAGGTAAGAGTTGATCTTAAGTTTAGTAATGTGATGGACCTGTACACTATCAAAGAGAGCCCGCCTACGAAAAGAGCAGGCGGAACCTACTACATCTTAGCCCGTCCGGGTCGTAGTATCTTTAATTTCTCTACAAACGATGAGGATTGGAGGAAAAATTTCTTTTTTGTAAAGATTAATCCTGTCACCATTCTGCATGGTCGGAACCTGAAAAACGTTTTTAACATTTCAGGTTAGGAGCCCTATGGGTTAGTCTTTATGTTATACTCGATTTTCCAGACATTAACTGCTTCTGCTTGCTATCCAGGCATCGAGGATCCTCCGAGAGCTTTTGACAAACTTTCCAGAGCCCTGATCCAGAGGTTGGGACAAAGTCCAGCTCATTGGAATTTCTATCCTTCTTCCAGGATTAACAGTGCCAGATTCCCAGAGAGATACACTGTTCAATATCCAGACCTGATCCCTGTTGATTAGTTTTGAGGCTTCTACCCCCTTTTTTTGTTAACAGTTTCAGCCGATAATGTTCCTATTGAGGTTTCAACAGAAGGACGCACTTCCGAAACTAAAGGAATGCCTCTTCAACCATCCTACCATTCTCAGTAAGCTAAGGCAAAGCAAGTTAAGTCTTCAAGTGGCTCTCAGTCACGTGAAAGTGATAAGGTCCAGGGTGGCTCCTTTATAAGCTTTATCAGGGAGGTCATTGACGACGGGACCTCGATTGCTGCGAAGTCAATTTTTCAAATTTCTACTATTCATGAATCCTCAAAAGACCAAGAGAAGATGGTTGATTTCGGGTTTCAAGACATGGATACGATTCCTCTTCGATCTAGGGGACGCCAAGAGCTGGAGATTCCTCTAAGCAAGAGGCCTAAAACTGATCAAGGGGAGAAGGCATCTAGATCTTCGTCATCATCATCCAGAGGAGGCACCGTGGGCTGGACTTTCACTCATTTAAAACTAGGGTTAGTCTTGGATGACGCCTGGGGACTAGGGACGCTAATGCGACATATGAAGCCAGTTGGTTGCTCCCTCTCGGCTATCAATAACTTGAAAAACAGGGAAGAATACATAGACATTGCTCATTACCTGGGTCAGGTATCAGATTCGGTTGAATTAGACTTTATTCATCTAGCTCTTGCTATTGTTCTAATGATATCATGGTTTTGCTTATATTTGGACCAGCTATCCAGCGTCATTAACAGGGCTCAGCTAAAATTTGAGAACATGGTCAATAATTCTTCCGATGCCAGGGAGCTTGAAGATGTGAAGCAACTTTTCAAGGATACCAAGAATGATCTTGTGTCCGTAAAATCATAAGTCCTTGACCTTCAGGCTCAGGTTGAGGACCTCAAGTATTAAGTGACAGCTTTGAGTGGGAGGGAGAAGGACTTCTCTCTGGACATTCAGGTCAAGACTAGGAGGATTGCCTCTCTGGAGAATGCCATGAAGATTGCTGAAAAATCAGGTAAAGGGTCTGATGACCACAACTAAAGATCTGCACGCTAATAAAGATGCTGAGGTAAGGTTAGTTGTCCAGGCTGGAAAGAAGAAAGTGGCAGAGGCTTACTCCAAGGTCTTTGCTACCGTCAAAGAGATATTAGTGAAGAAGAAGGAAGAGGTCACTCTTCAAATTTACGCTCAAAAATCGCAGGCTAACACTGACCTCTTGAAGTCTATGTTAGCTAATTAAATTAAGAGCGCCGAGGATAAGTACAACCGTTTGATGACCCTTCTTCTGGATGCTACCACCACATATGAGAAGGCCCAAGTGTCTGACTTCTCTGGTGGCAAACTTCCGCTTCCTCAGGTTTTTGAGAGTTCAAGTACCTTTGAAATTAACACTTTTGAACAGTTTTGGTTACGAGACCTTGTAAATATGATTTTAATTTAGGGTTGGTAGGACCTGATCTAGTTTTGTGAGGGGATATCCAAGGATGTTGAGGATAAAAATGATGAAGATAAGGGAATGGAGGAAAAAGATGCTGAAGATAAGGACACTGGAGAACTAGAAGGCTTTATCTTTTGGTTTAGTTTAAGACTTTGCCTGATAGGGCTTTATCTTTTGGTTTCGTTTAAACTTAAAGCATGGGGAAGCTTTTAAACCCTTTTTTCTTTATGTTTTGGATCCTTGACTATGGTTGTCTGAGGAGGCTTTTAAACCTAGACTTTAGAATCCTTATCTTTTGTTTTGTTGCGATTTACTTTCTAAGATGTGGCTTTCACACTTAGTAAATGTCTTATGGTTCTCGTTCAATTCTTGTCTGAAAAATTTCAGGCTTAGGTGAGGGTTACCTTTTTACGAATTGCTAAGTCTTTCCAGGACTTTGATATGGTCTTACACCTTTTTGTGTTAAGCTTTACAATTCTCGGAGTTATCTTCTTGACTCCTGCGACTAAGTTTCCTAGGGCCTCATAAGCAGATCCTTAGGAACTTGATGTTGGTGAGAATTCTTCAAATCTTGTAAGTGTCAGGTTTCCGAAGCCTTTCGACGGTCAAGTTTCCGGTAACCTGGAGCTTATGTAAGGATTTTGAGACTTTTCTATAAAGTTTCTAAGACCCTGAAATGTTAGGACTTCAAGACCTTTAAGTGGTCAGGTTTTTGTGAACCCGAGGTTTATGTTAGGATTTTAAGACCTTTCGACGATCAGATTTCTGGGAACCTGAAATTTATGTTAGGATTTTAAGACCTTTCAATGATCAGGTTTCTGAGAACCTGAAGTTTATGTTAGGATTTTAAGACCTTTTGAAGTTTATGTTAAGATTTTAGACCTTTTTGAAGATCAAGTCTCTAGGAACATGAATTTTATGTTAGGATTTTAAAACCTTTTTGAAGATTAGGTTTCTGGGAACCTGAAGTTTATGTTAGGGTTTTAAGATTTTTTTAAGATCAGGCTTCTGGGAACTTGGGAAGAGCGATGGATGATAAATATGACAAAGCATTAACGATCTTAAGGAACTCGAATGTTTTACAACATAAGTACATATTCTGAGATAAAGTCGCCTGGTGGTTAGCCGCCGGACGGTCAGGGTCTTTAGTTCTTGGAATGACCATTAAGCCGATTGGGTGACGAACTTTAAAGAGGTGGGGGGCTGAACTCATTGCGTGAGCTGCATATGTACCCTGTCAAAACATTAAGTCTAACGTAGTTCGATTGTTGAAAGTACCTAGTGGTATTACTTCTTAAGATTCATGGCATTCCATGATCGTATTTCTGGTACTCTGGTTCGTACCTTTATGAGCTTGTATACTCCGGGTCGTACAACCTGGATGATCCGATAAGGACCTTCCTAGTTGGTTCCTAACTTCCTGGCGCCTCGCTCTTTGGTATTGTCGAATACTTTTCGGTGCACGAGGTCGCCTACTACAAATCCTTGTGGTTTAACGTTGGAGTTGTAATATCGCGCCATGGCTTTCTGTTAATTTTGTATACGAATCAATGCCTGGTGTTGTCGTTCTTCAATTAGATCAAGGTTTTCTAGCAACAACTGATCGTTTAGTTCAATGTTCGAGGTGAACAGGCTCCGTCGGAGGCTTCCGACTGAGGTTTTGGCCAGGACTACTGCCTCCATCCCATAAGCTAGAGAGAAAGGAGTTTCATCCGTAGCTCTTCTCGGGGTGGTACGACATGCCCAAAAGACTTCGGGTAGTTTTTTAGCCCATGACTTCTTTTTGATGCCTAGACGTCTTTTTAGGTTTTCCAATATTGATTTATTGGCAGCGTCAGCTTTACCGTTCCCTTGAGGATATTGCTGTGTTAACATGGTAAGGAGTATGTTCCATTTTTCGCAGAAAGCTCTAAAATCATTGGATATGAATTTCGATCCGTTATCAGTGACAATTTCATAGGGGATTCCATGGCGTCATATGATGTCTCGCCATACGAGTCTTTCTACCTCAATTTTGGTTACCTTCTGGAGGGCCTCAAACTCTATCCACTTGGTAAAGTAGTCGCTCATCCTAACAAGAAACGTAATTTCTTTTGTCCTTTACTTGAGGCTACTAAAAGTCCTATGATATCCATTGACCATCGCATAAAAGGGTATGGTGCAGATATCGAGGATAATTTCTCGGTTGGCTGATGAATTATCGGGGCGTGCCTTTGGCACCTATCACATTGAGAGGAGTAAACTTCGCAGTCCGTAACTATTGTCGGCCAAAAGTACCCCTGTCTTTCGATTCGGATGGTTAAAGCTCGTCCCCCGGAATGGTTTCCACATGAGCCTTTGTGTACCTCTTTCATGAGCTTAAGGGCATCAACACCTTGAACACACTTTAGGTATTGCCCTGAAACACATCATTTTTAAAGGTTGGAGTCGATTATGCAATACCTCGCGCTTAAAGATTTGAGTTTTCGAGCCTTCCACNGGGGGGGGGGGGGGCTACACATTCCTGAATGTATTGCATAATTGGGATTCTTCAATCTTCTCTTCCCATGACTTTTTCATGGAAGGATATTGGTGGATCTTACATTGTTTCTTCCGCAGGTTTCAGTTCGTTTTACGTGTTCATGTCTCCATGAGCCGAGACCGTTCCCCCCAAAGGTATCCTGAGGAACATGTTCTGATGGAACCATGTTTTCTGGGATACATGCTGCGCTTTTGCTTGAGGCCAGAGCCGGGATCGTGCCTCTGAAGGTATTCTGAGAATCGAGTCCTGAAGGGTCTGTCCCCAGGGATACCTGTTATGCGCATGCTCGAGTTTGGTGCATGGGTCGTCCCTTTGGAGGTGTTCTGAAGTAGCGGATCTTGCTTTTAGAAATTATGGATTTTGGTTTTCGAGAACCAGTAGGTAGTAAACACCTGGGTAGGGAGTTCATCCCGGATAGTTGTGGCAGCTACCACCTGGGGTTGGCCATCGTTCTTCTTTTCTTCTGAATCGCTTTTGATAGAGGCTTTGGTAGCGATATTAATACTTAGTTTTTCTATACCTTCGACTGGTATGATTCGTTTAACAAGGGGGTCAGAAGTTGAGGCTAACGCTGCAAGGGCGTCGGCAGAGGATTTTTTTCTGTGAGGGATTCTTGTTAGCTTAAATTTGTCGAATTGTTTAGTGAGGTTTTGTATGACCTCGAGGTATGCCCCCATTCTTTCGTCCTTTGCTTCATATTCTCCATGAAATTGGCTGGCCACTAGTTGGGAGTCACTGTAGGCGTTTAACTCTCGCATCCCGAGCCCTAATGCCCACTTCAAGCCCACAATTAATGCCTCATACTCAGCTCGATTGTTTGAAGCAGGGAAACTTAATCTGTAAGATTGTTCGATTACCTCGCCGGTTGAAGAAGTCAATCTTAAGCAGATTCTTGAACCTTGCTTTGAGGATGCTCCATCGACATGGAGGTCCATTTCAGAGTTATCGAATCTTTTTGGAGGTGTTCGGTTTCTAGCTTGATAACGTAGTCGGTAAGGACTTGAGCTTTAGCTACGGTTCGAGGTCTGTATTCGATATCATATTCGCTGAGTTCGATGACCCATTTAGCAAGGTGTCCAGATCGGCTGGGACTATGCAATATTGTGCGCAATGGCTGGGAGGTCATTATGACAATTGGGTGCGATTGGAAATAGGGTCGAAGCTTTCTGGCCGCGGTTACGACCGCTAGAGCTAGTTTCTCAATAGATGGGTAACCATTTTCGGCGTCTATTAAGCTTTTGCTCGTGTAATAGACAGGTCTCTACTCGTTTCCCTCTTCTCGTACCAGTACACCGCTGACTGCGACTGGGGATACAACAATATATAAATATAGTGGTTCTCCTTCTGTTGGTTTGGATAGTATCGGGGGTTTGGAGAGGTAAGACTTGAGATGTTTGAAAGCTTCCTCACATTTCTCGTCCCATAGAAACTTCTTGTTATTTTTTAGAAGTTTATAGAACGAAAGATATATGTCGGTGGATCTGGAAATGAATCGAATCAGAGCTGTGATTCGTCCCGTCAACCTTTGTACATCCCCAGTTGTTTTAGGTGATGGCATTTCCAAGAAATTAGCTATCTACTTTGGGTTGGCTTCGATGCCTCGCTCGGTCACTAGGTAACCTAAGAATTGACCTGAAGGCACTCCGAAGGTACATTTAGCGGGGTTGAGCTTCATACCATATTTGTTTAGGATATCGAAGCACTCTTTCAAATGGGTAATGTGGTCTTCTCCAGCTGAGGACTTGACCAACATATCATCTATGTAAACCTCCATAGTTTTTCCGAGCTGTCGGGCAAACATTTTGTTTACGAGCCTTTGGTATGTTACGCGCACGTTTTTTAAACCAAAGGATATTACTTTATAACAATAGGTGCCACGCTCTGTTATCAAGCCAGTTTTTTCTTGATCCTCAAGATCCATCATTATTTGGTTGTATCCTGAGAATGCATCCATGAAAAATAGGAGTTGATGACCAACCGTGGCCTCAACCACTCGATCAATATGAGGTAACGGGAAGTTGTCTTTTGGACAAGCCTTGTTTAGATCAGTGAAGTCAATACAAATTCTCCACTTCCCATTTTTCTTTTTTACTACAACCGGGTTGGCAAGCCAGTCAAGATAATGTACTTCCCGAATGGAGTCCGCTTTTGTGAGTCGTCAACCTCGTCGTTAACTGCTTGAGCCTTCTCTTACCCTAGCTTTCGGCGATTCTGTTTGATCGGTTTGAACGTGGGGTCTACGTTAAGCTTGTGGGTTGTTATGCTCGGGTCGATACCTCTCATATCGCCTGTGGACCACGCGAAGGTGCGTATATTATCGTTAAGGAATTCTATGAGTCTTTTTTTAATTTCAACGGGTAATTGTGATCCAATGCTTACACATCGTTCATGGTGAGAGTCTTAAATGCATACTTGTTCGGTGAGGTTTCTAGATGGACCTCGTAGGTTTTGCTGCATTTCGCGCTCCTCCTGGATCTGTAATTGCTATAAGGTACCTCGAATCGTGGCTATTCCGTCGGGGGTCGGGAATTTTACACATTGGTGATAAGTGGACGCTACTGCTTTCATTTTATGGATCCAAGGTCTTCCCAAGATTGCATGAAATGGAGCTGGTCGGTCTGTCACCATGAAGTTAATCATCTTCATAACCCCGCAGGCCCTGACTGGGAGTTTGATAGTTCCCAAGGAGGTAGCTGTCTCACCAAAGAAACCTACGAGGTTAGCCTTCGCCCTGCTAATTTCGTAGTTGTCTATCTCCATCTCTTTTAGGGCATTATAGAAGATAAGATCGACGAAGCTTCCACTATCGGTCATTAGCTTAGGTACCTCATACCCTGAAACGTTAAGGGTGACGACCAAAGCGTCGTCATAAGGCAGAAGGCTTCGCTTGAGTATTGGACTTGGCCTTATGCAGGTGACATTTAATTGAGTTTAGAGAATCTTGAAAGATATTGGATCTTCCAAGGATGTAATCGATCCTTGAGTCTGAGGGTTGTTAATTCGGGGCTTGGTCAAATAAGGCAGCTATCGCCCCCTCAGGGAATTTCCCAAGGATCATATCGACCCTTTTCTTGGAAGATGGGGGTGGTGAATCAGTTTCCTTTTTAGGCAACCTGTTCCGCTTTGGTGAGCCCTCTCTCAGGGCTCTTTTTTGAAAAGGTGCCTTTAGATTCAAGTCTTTTATTTCCTCAGCAGCAAATTTTGCTGCTGGCTGGCGTTGAAGGTCCCAACACTCTTCTGTGGAATGACATTTCCTTTCGTGATAAGAACAAATTTGTTCTCGTTATAAGCTTTAGCCTAGGGGGCCTTGCTTGTTGTTGCAACATGTTTATCTTGTTGCGTTTCCTCAACAACATAGGAGTGCTCGCCCTGGGTTTGGTTGGTTCGTGTATTGCCTTTTTTGGATGGACCTCTAGTTTCTTGGGAATTAGCCTTTGGGTGGTTCTGAGGATTTTTATCGATTTTATTCATCGCTGCAGTTTCCTCTTCCAAGTTGATGAATCGGGATGCCCTGTGTAACGCATCATCGATTGTCGGAGGAGGACTGACCATTAGCTCATACCAGAACTCTGACCGATACCAGAGTCCTCTTCGGAGAGCTTTGATAGCTACCTGGTCATTAGGGTTTGAGAGTTTGGTTTTGACTGCTCTGAGTTTATCTATGTAAACCCGGAGCGTTGCCCCAACTCCTTGCCTGATCTTCCAGAGATCTACTTCAGAAGCTTGTTTTTGATATGAGTCGAGTATTGCTTTATGAAAGCATTAGTTAGCTGATCGAAGCTATCTATCGAGGTCGGTTTGAGACATGAGAACCATTCGAGGGGTGTTCCTGTCAGATTCTCAGTGAAGGTTCGACAGTAGCCTCCTTCGCACTCTTCACGAGTAAAGTAAAGTGAGCTTTACCGATTGCTAGCCTAAAGGCTCTTTGATGAGCATTAGGGTCAGAGGTTCCATCGTCTTCGGGAATCCAAAATTTCCTTGTATATCTGATATAAGAGTTGGCAATTCTATATGTAAATGGAGTGTCTCGAGTTTTCTCAATTATACTCTCGATTTCGGGAGCTGAGTTTGCGGCCTTATGAACCTGAGCGTTCAACTTTTGAAGAGCTGCATGAGTTCTTTCCATGTTCCTTCGAATAGCGTCGGGTCCATCTAACTGTAGGACGATTAATTCATTAATAGGTACCCGGTTAGGTGGTTCACGCGAGATCCAGCCTTGGTCGTGCCCCTAGGTAGTTGGTGAGTGAGCCTCTCTCGGGTTTCTGGGTTGGTTTGCTGAGCGTGATCAGCTGGGAGGCCTGGGTAGGCTGTGGTAATAGTTTCCGATCGTCCCAACGCCTCCAGACCAAGGGATTGATCTCGTGTCTGATGGACGAAGGCTGAGGCTCGGCCACCATATGAGATCGAGGCATCTCTGCCATATCTGAGTATAGGCTGTGGCGGAAGCGGTCGATGACTCTGGTCAGATGCTCATTGAGGAACTTGAGCAGGCATCGAGCTAGTGCTAGCGGCATTAGTCCCCATCGTGGCAATAATTGGAGGACTGAATGCGGGGATTGTTCCCGTAACAGGTGTCTGGAAGGAAGGTTCCTGTCCTTCAGGTACCATGTTGTTGGGGGAAAAATCCAGGCGACCTCGAGGGAAGGAGAGGTCGATTAGAAGGTATTGTAAGGTAACTCCAGAGCCTCGACGCTGCGGAGGCTGCGACAAAGGAGCGAGAGACCTTGTTCCCTGCACGACTTACTGTTCTCGAGAGACTAATTGGTGAACCAAGCCTTCATTCTCCTGGGTTCTGTTTACCAGCTGTAGCATCATTTGACAAAGCTCGGAAAGCTGAGCCGACACCTGACTTGTGGCAGGTGCCGGAGGTAGAGATCCAACAAGATTATGTCATTCATAATCTCCGAGGGACAGAGTCCTTGGGTTAACATCACTGAGGAGCCTTTGAGAGGCAGCTCCTATATTGACATGTTCGGTTGGAGATTCTATCAAAGGCCAAGGTTCATTCCGGAGATCAGAGCGGCGAGGCTCTACGGTTGGGAGATTGGGGCCTCCCTGATTCGGTGAGTTAGGGCTTGGTGTCCACGAATCGAAATCTGGCCAATTCGCGTCCTAGTCAATTGGATTCATCTTTAAGTCACGAAGTCAGGGATTCGATGTTTCTTCCCCACAGACGGCGCCAAAATATGGAGGATTAAATCCACACTTAGATTTCTAATAAGAAAGGACGAGAAAAGAATCGTGAATTGAATCCCGTTAGAACTTATTTGATTAATCGAACATTTGTATTGAGATTTCTGAATAGTTTGGTGATTACAATGAAAGAATAATACGTAAGATTTCTATCTTGTATACAAGAATAAGAAAAGAAAGAATGGTTTCATGTGCTTAGTCGTAATATGCTTTTACACCTTCGATCCCCCCTCACTAGGTTTCTCCCCTCACTAGGTTTCTCTAGTTTCTCCACTGATCGATAAAACTGGCGCATGACTCTTCACGATGGGGCAAGACTACACTAACACGAGATAAAAGCCTGACAGTGACTTGTCTGCAGGAAATATAGTTCAACAAATATATAAACTGATTGTGGCTCATAAAAGAGGGGATAACAAAAGAAACTCTTAGAGTTGCAAGCATGAAAATAGCAAAGTAAAGAGAAAGGGGAAATAGTTAAGAAGAGGAATCTCTCCTCTTCTTCCCTATCTATAAAAAAGGGGGTCGAAAAAACCCTAATCAAACCAACCAGTTGAACTCTCTCTGAAAGTAGAAGATACCTCACAAGACATAAAGAAAATGCAAAGAAAGAGAAAAATAGGAAATAGATTAAAAGAGCCACAAAGAAACCAAGCATTAGTTAAAGGCTACGAAGGGTACAAAAGCTTAACAAAAGAGGCATAACAACAAAAGTCTTTTAAAAGCCCACTAGTGGAGGCAAAGTAGAATTAGAGAACATCTTTTAAAGAGAAAGCAGGGAGAACATTCTCAAAAAAAAGAGGATCAGGCGTAGGAGGTTCATCATCCTTGGCATCCAACTCTTCAGCATCAACCTCTTTCTCCTTATCCTTAGTATCTTCATGGCTCACTGCAGCTGGGGTCTTTGGTTTACCATCAAAGGAAGGAGGGGATAGAATCTATAGTTTTGTTTCCGCCTCCATAACCATAACCATGCGGTAATTCTCGAACTCCTCCTGCAACTTCTAAGCAGACGTCTTCTTTTAGAGCCAGTCACATGCCATCTCTCAACACCAAATAATCCTTCCACCATTGATTGTCATATACTTCTCCTCCATTAAAGTGCTAGCTCTTGCTCTCAACTCAACAGCATCACTCTCCAGACAGCCTTCTCATCATCCAGCTGAGTGACATTCCTCTAGGAATTTGCTCCATGATCTACCAAACATGTGCCCTTCCTTTGAGGCTCTACATCCCCTTCTCCAACGCAAGTGCCCAATCATTCTCCTGCTGCAACTGGCAAAGGAAGCCCTCTAACATCTTACGCCCTGCCTCCGCACTCTCCGTGGTAATATGATCTTCAACATGGTGGAGGAAAAAAGCTATATGGGATTAAGGAAACGAGTTAGTTTTATCGTGATCAAAATACGGATATGACAACAAAAGAGAGGAAGAACTACCTTGAGTATTTCCCTCGGAAGGAGGAAACGAGTTCCCATTGAGCCACCATCACCAAAAAAGACCATAGTTGATGGGCAAACTCTGACTTTCTACTGATTCAGAGCATTGAAAAGATCACTAGATAAGCTTAGTCCACCGTGAGGCTAGAGAGAAGACTTGGTGGATACATCGCTCTTTGGCTACTTTATTTTGGGGGAAGTGACCTCAACCTTAACCTGCACCTTGTCCTTGCTGCAAGTGGAAGAAATTTCTAGGATCTGCACATCATCCTTAGAGGCTGAAAATAGGAGCATTCAACAATGAGAGAGACAACCTCACCCAACACGTTGCTATGAGAAAGTGCTTATGGACTGAGAAGGAATGAGATCCATCTTTCTTCTTCACGAGTCTACAGTGCCTCAAGAACCGTTTCTTCTCCATCACTGGTACTGTCCTTGAGAAACCTCTGCTAACATGACAAGAAAAGAGGTTATTACTCATGCACTACAAAAAGAAAACAGAAATCTGATAGATCCTAAACCTACCAAAGAAAAGTCAAAATGTTGAAAACCCTAGCTCTAAGCCAACAGTTGCAAAGAAATATTTCTTGGTGCACTTCTTCTCCCATGCCACCCCTTTTCTCTCCTTCTTTAGAACCTCCTCCTCAATGATGGAATTACTCCTCTAATGGAGATAGTATCTACCATCATTGGGAAGCAGAGGTGAGAAATAGTAGAAGTACAACATTTCGTTGCTCACCAGGGTGAGACCATGGAATTTTCCTAATACTTGGACAATAATAAGAGTCATAAACTAAGAGCATTAAGTTGAGAAGGGAAAATATCAAAGTACTCTACACCATTGCTACCAAAGAAGGGATCTTACCCATGAACACCGATTCAACGAAGGCCTCATATATCAGGATCTCATCGGTGAGACCTTTTGAGGCGCACTCCAAGGTAGCCAGAGCTCGCAACTCCACGGAACAAGGAAGAGAGTACTTCTCTCTGAGGGCAGCAAATGTCTCTTCCTTAAGCTCCAAGAAGGGTTCTACTTTAAGAAGATAAGGAGGATAGTAAATGACAATTGGAGTGGGATAATGATCTATTCTAGATTGACTCCCAAATTCCGTGTCAGATCCTAAAGAGGGACCTTTGAGCAGGTGTCTTTGGCGAACCTTCCTCCCATGAAGGTAGAAATAGAAAGAGAATATTGTGACGACCCTTCCATCTATCTAATTATGAAGGGGATGGATAATTTCAGATGGTGGACTCAAGAAAAAGAAATAAAACCCTATCAATGCAACCTAAAACCTATATGAGGCTAGAGGATTCCAAGCAAGAACACAACATGTAGATGAAACATAGACATGTATAGTATTTTACCTTGCTACTTATCAGAAATGATGGAGTGAAAAGCTGTGAAGTGAAAGAGGTAAGTCCCAAGGGCACGATGAAGCATCTGGAGAAAAATTTCGATGAAGAAAAAATAAATCACCTCATCTGAGGCTATCCAGTTTGAAGCAGCTGAGAAGTCAGACGACTGGAACTGAATTTCTCCAACAAGTTTGAGGCTATCGAGTCAATGATCGAACACCTACCATGAGTTGCACCTCCTCTGAGAAGGATTGCCTTAAGCTCCTCCGCAGACACTCCTTTCACTGAGGAAATCACACTCATCGACATGTCCAGGAAATTCTCCTTCCTCACCATGGAGCCTTACGATGGAACTTCCGATCCAGATAATCACATCGCCCAATATAGGCAAAAGATGCATATAGTCGCGATCCAGAAAGAACTAAGGGAAGCCGCCATGTGAAAGGGGTTCCGGTCCAGCCTCACCGACGCTGTCCTGCAATGGTTTATCACCATCCCAAATGAAAGTGTGGGATCCTTCGCTACTATGACTGACGTGTTCATTTAAAAGTTTGCCAGCAGCAGGGCTTTTCCTAAGTCCACCGCCGACCTTTACAAAATCAAACAGCGTAAGACAGAACCACTATGCAGTTATCTGCAGCGTTTAAACCAAGAAAAGGTGGAAATTTCCAACTACAGCATCACGACTACCATTTCAGCCTTCAGGCAAGGACTGCTCGAGGACGGAGATAGGTACAAGGACAATGGAAGATGTACTCTCTCAGGCCCAAGCACATGTCAAATGGGAGGAAGACCTGGTCTCCAAGCTACGATACTCCTCTAGACCAGAGCCAAGTGTCATACGAATAGAAAGAGCCACTAGGGATGATAAGCCATACCAGAAACCTCTCAAGAAGATGGAGGTGAGGGAGCAAAAAGTGGGCATCGACCCCTGGGTAAGATAAACGACGATAGACTTGCGATGACCACCTAGCCAGATATCTCAAATCTATAAATATCGAAAGAAGAGCTGGTAGAAGTCATGAGCAGATGGACCCCTAGGTTAGGTGGCCTTAGAAAATGAAGTCTTGTGACAATCACATAAACCCTAAAGTGGTGTGACTTCCAAAATTTCCACGATCACTGTGGGAACCAAAATTCTCACTGTCAATGATATGTGGTTCACAGATTCTGTTAGCCAAAGATCAACGGATCAAGATAGTGAATTAGCGAATTAGTTAATAAGAAATACGAAATTTATCTGCGAGATAAGA
>OVAN01001899.1:0-37128 GCA_900406275.1 Anastatica hierochuntica | reverse complement strand
GCCTACCCAAGGTCGATGGCTGGCAACCTACAGAAGAAGAGGCTCCATTTTTGCCTGGGTTGTTGGCCGNTTAGAGCCTCCCAAAGTCCATCCAAAAGAAAACCTACAAATGCAAGAAAGATGGATGCAAAATGCAATATGAACCTAAGCTAGACTCAAGACTCTAAATGATGCATTCTAAAGCTAATATGCTTATTTACAACTTAAATATGAATGAAAACTAAGCTAAAACACACTAAAATATGCATGAAATTGTATGTACATCACAAATCCTTTGTACATACTGACCTAGAAAACCTCTTGGGGACTTCGCCGTAAGCAATAACGTCAACGAAGGGCATATTTGTGTAGGAGTTGGGAACGCTCCTGATAATCGGTGGAGCTACTCTCGGCGTGCGTTTTATCATGTTCTTCATGGCTTCCAGTCTCCCCGTTAGCATGGCTTCTACACCTAGGGCCTCGTTAGCGTTTCCCTCGTAGGGTTTGCTAGGGCCGCTATAATGGTAAGAGTAAGGGTTTCAGGTCAGGCCCTGAGCTTGGAGTCTGATGTGTCCGAGCCTCCTTAACGACCTTTGGTGGTGGTTCGCTAGGGTCTGTATTGACGGGACTTTCCTTTTGAACAAAGCACGCCTTTCATTGTTTTCGAGTGTGTCGACGTCTGTCTCCGCTGTCAAGGCTTTGAGAACCGCGTTTTCTTCTTTTAACTCCTTTAGACGAGCTTCGTTCCCCTTAGTTTCGTCGCGATCAGCTCGTACTCCTACAACTTTGCTGGGATTTGCTCACGCTCTTGAAGCTCCACCGCGATCGCCGCATCGTCGGATGTCTCAGGTATTTGTTCCTCGGTTTGAATCACAACTATTTCCTCGGAAGTGTATTCGAAATTTTTGCTGCTTCCTGGTTTGGATGAACTGCCAGATTCGCTCATCTTTGATTATTTGTTCTTATTGAAATCTTCCCCTCCTTCTAGCACCAAACTGTTTGAGGGTTTTTGGTGATTCTTTGATGGAGAAGAACAAGAACAAGGGGATCGATGTTTTTTAGGGTTTTAGGGAAGAGATGAGCGAAAGAGATAGAAAAGTAATGCAAAAGACTCTTCTTTATTGATGAATAAGAGGTCGGTTACAATATGTGTGTATTTCAAAGTCTTAGGTCGGATCCTTGAATTAGGGTTCTTCCCTTTGTATTTATAGCTTTCGAATTAGAGTATTCCAATATATTTTATGGATAACTTCTATATTCGAGCTAATCATACAAAAGGAACATTTCCCTAGATTCATTAAGACATTTATCCTTATCTCTTGATCGTAGACCGACTTAGGAGATATTCGACCTACCTCGGCTATGGTCTCGGCTTGGCGATGGTGTCCTCGACTATGACCTTGGTTAGCACCTATAACTAGAGGTTTGTTTATGTCTCCTTGGTCTAGACTATGTTCGGACTCTAAGGGAATAAAATTACCCCCAACACCATGGATCCTTCTTATTTAGGTTGGGCGGTCCATGGATTAAGTATTGTTTTTTTTTTCTCATTTATTTTTAATATGAGTAAAAAAATTCCGTTCAAACATGATAACTATTCTATATCGAATAGGGCAGAGTATTTTTATATTTAATTTCTCCATTGTTCATCTTTGCACCATGAAACCCAAACATTTCGTGATTGTTAACATTAACATTGTATTTGCACTTTGAAAATATAGCTTGTTGTTCCTTTCTAATCCACATGCTCAATCATACCTTTCTATTTGGGAAGTGAAATCGTGTGAGAGGTAATATAATAACTTAGGGAATATGTTTCTGTTAGGATCACTTTCTCATGAAAACTTGACCTGCAAGTAAAACTCATGAGCTTTCTTTTTATCATTTAGCTCCTTCTCTATTTTTTTTTTCTTTTGTTGAATGTTAAACTTTATTGCAACAAAAACTTATGTACACCAATAATATTCGTTCTTACTTGCCTAAGAGATTAGAGATTGTGTTTAAGAAAATAAAACAAAAAAAAATCGTTATCAGAATTTTTGAGCTAAGAATTACTCTGAGAAGCAAAGCATTGTTGCATCAAGTCTACTACGCCAAGCTGCTTCAGCGCCAGAAGCTTGTTTCTCACCATTCTATCAATCCCTGCCTCAAGCATTGTTGTTGTCTTGAGTATACTTCCATGTCTTCTATAGTTTCACTCCATCCCTATCAAGTGTATGCACACTTGAAAGACTAGACGAAGGAGCAATAAGGCATTTTTGTTGAGTGGAGAAGAGACCTGCAGAGTTAGGAGGAGATCTCAATACCTAGTGTATTGAGTTGCCAGAAAATCACTTGCCAGTGGTCGGCAAACCACTCTTAAATATGAGCAATCAAAGAAGAAGTGGTTCTTTGTTTTGGAAGGTCATTGAAAAAAACACAATACCCAACTCCATTTCCCCCACATAGCTAACCGAGCTCCGGTGGAAAATCGATCTTTTGCTGCAAGCCATGTTATAAAAGCATGTTTTGAAGTCGCATTTTTGAACCAAACTCCTTTCGCCCAAGGGACACTCGGATGTTTCATATTGATTTGCTCCCAAGTACTATTAGAAGAGAAGTCCCTAGTAAAACACTCACGTGTTCGTCGCCAAAAACCAGAGTGCTCCCAAGTGTTCTTAGAGGAGAAGTCCCCAGTAAAGCGCTCACATGTTCTTCGCCACAAACCAGAGCCACTTCCAGTAACCTCCGGAATCGAATTTTGAATGGTAGATACGATCATATGAAGCGGTTTTGAGCGGAAACGACGAAATTTCCAGCTCAGGTGGCCTTGAACCATTCGACTATGAGTTGAAAAAGCATCAGAAACAGAGGCATTAAGGGGGATCCCTATTTTTATAGGTCCACGCACTCCAACCAGTTCAATTTGTCTACCAGAAGAGGACCAATTATTGTGACAAAAAGATGTGGCTCTACCGTCACAAACTTCAACTTTTGTAAACTCATAAGCCAAAGCACGTAGCTTGAGAAACTTTTAGCTCCTTCTCTTTACCTTCTGTTTCTATTGCTCTCCCATAGTATACGTAAAAACTATTGGGTCGTACGCCCATCCGTTTCAACTTGTATAGCTAGGATAAATACTTGCTTATATAATGAAACAGTGTACGACGGAAAACATTAAGAAGTTGAATACAGTGAATCAATCTTCTTGACAAAAACTTCCCGGTATCTTTGAAACTATACCGAGCACCTTCTTTGCTGATCCTAACTGTTATATTCAGAATCAGAAAAGTAGTATGATCATTAAACAGAGAGAGTCGGAAAAACGAAATACGTACCTCAAGTTAATAGATTCTTGCGTTAGCTCTTTTATAATATTCTTCAGGAAATGTAGCTTTATTTGATCATTGTAATTCAAAACCATCTAAGAAATCGTGCAATTCCTTAAAAGGAGTTATTATTCGAAACCGATTGAAACATGACGAGTGTCAAAGAGTATCTATGTTTTCAAAAGCATGCATATGTGTTCTGGCCACGTATTGCAGAGTTAAAGAGTATCTATGTTTTCAAAAGCATGGCGAGTGTTAAAGAGTATCTATGTTTTCAAAAGTAGGTGAGTGTCAAAAGCGCCTCAGAACAAAGAAAATCGAAACATGGATGATTCAATCAACATCCATCACATTTGCAAAGCTTCACGGACACATTATGAAATACAAAAGAAAGAAAGACATGAAATGAGGAAAACCATGGGTCACATAAAAAACAATTATTGTTGGTTAAAAGATTTGATAAATGAATAATCAGTAATAGGGAGCTCCAATTGTTGTCAAAAAAAAAAAGAAAAAGAAAAAGAGAGGCCCAATATAAAGTAAAAAACAAAACTCAAACATTATTTTAAATAAAAACTACTAAAGCTAAGATTAAAACAACAAAGTCAAACTAAAATTGGAGGTTGATAGATTAGGAGGCTTTTCATCTTTAGCGGGAATTGATTCTCTCCATACGAAACTTCTGCTATTCATTTTTTTTATCAACCAACAAATAAAATCCGTGTTACTTTACCTTTTTCCTTCAAGATTGAATGCCAAGGTATTTGTAAATCCAAACTGCCCCTGCACACCACTCTTCTCCTATTGCAAGAATTTATATATAAACTAACATATGACACACACACACACATATATATATATATAATTTATATATATATATATATATAATTTATATATATATATATATAACAATTTAAAAGTGAAAATCCTCATATTATAAGACTAACCTTATCATAAAAGCCTTGAACTTTCAAGCAGAATGCTTTTTAACAACTGATTTATGTTGACTTCCTCCAAACAAAACCCAAACAGAGTGAAACAGCAAAAATATAACATTAATGATTTGTTGTTCATCGAAAAATCTTGTAACATCCCTATCCCGAGGGAACCAGAATGCTCCAAATGATATCGCCAAAATCGGAGCAAACTTCACCAACCGGTCTGTAATTTATCACTTCTAACTTTTATCTGCAGAAACACCAAAAAGAAAAGGGAGAAAAAGAGAGGGGTGAGTGACTTTTCAAACAAGCCACTCAGTGAGAACGGATCCGACTCCGTCTCACCCGCTACCCGATTAACCCCGCTAGCCTAGGCCTACCCCCACCCCAAAGAAAGCATATAAGCACCTATCGTGCCATACACGCAACAACCAAACGAGATGGCTTCTGATACCACCTGTCACAACCCCGTCCCATACCAAGGCTGCTCCAGATGGCATCGCCAAAACGATTCTTAACTAGTTCATACTATTAAGACGCTCAATTTAAAAACGACACTTTTTCCTAGACAACTAGCATACAAGGATCCTATGGACTTCGATCTCTCACTTTCCTGAGTAACGCGCCTCCCTCGCCCGGATCCCAACCCAGGTGAGTCCGCAACTTCAAGCTCAACTACCATAACTACCATCAGTCCTTTTGCTTACGTAGCTCAACTGATGCAGAAACCGTTTGATGATGTCAGTGTCCTCACGGCTCCGCCACCGCTCTACTGACGTCGACACGGCC
Organism: Anastatica hierochuntica; assembly: GCA_900406275.1. Classification (NCBI taxonomy): domain Eukaryota; kingdom Viridiplantae; phylum Streptophyta; class Magnoliopsida; order Brassicales; family Brassicaceae; genus Anastatica; species Anastatica hierochuntica. Next base: position 32,114 of record OVAN01001899.1, on the reverse strand, counting down.
GAGTGTGCCTCCAAATTTCGGCGTATGCACTCGAGCGGGATATGCCTCCAAATTTCGGCGTACGTACCCCTTGATAATATCCTTGCAATCGGTGTCTTACCCACTAGCGTCAAGGGAAGACGCCAATCGACCCGCTTAGAAATCACTACCTACAATAGGCTCTGCGCCTACTATAGGGCCTAACTAGCTAGACACGCAAATCACCGTTTCGACTAAACCTAACTTCCTTTTTGTGCAATTCTCAAACAATACCAAACTTCCCTATCCATTTTAGGACTTAGGTTAACACTGAATCTCTATCCTAGGCTCGGCTTAGCGACCCATTTCACAGAATTGCACTTAGGCATATATGTCATTATGACTTACAATACATAATACATGTTACTATTTGTGCCGAGACTTATAGCTCGACACTGGCTGAATAATTATACCTAGACTAGAGAAATTAACCGACTAACAAATGAGAACGAAGGCGGGAACTCCTCACCTTGGCCTAATCGTCTGATAGCTGCCGTGGTTGACGACTTCTACTCCCATCGCCGGGACTTCTGCAGAATCCTCAGTAGCGTCCTGATTTCCTTGGCTTGACACTTCGCCCACCTCCTTCTCACCTGAACCAAAACCTCCCCCTTGATTACCCCAAGCAGCTCCTCCCTCCGAAGAAGATGAACCATGAAAGGAAAACCAGTTAGTCTTCTAAACCAGGAATCCTGCCTAAAAAGGAAACTTACTATGTATAGAAACCTGCTATAAATAGTAGTTGTCCTAAAAGGAAACTTCCTAAAAAGAAAAGTTACTAAAAAGGGAAAACTGTCCTAAAAGGAAACTTTCCTAAAAAGGAAACTTTCCAAAAGTGGAAACTTCCAAGATGGAAAGTTCCAAGAGCCAAGAGCTTACCGAAGTGGAAGACTCCGGAACTGCGTCTTCCGGGTTCCGGTCTCCTTCACCAGCACCGGTTTCCGAAGACTCTGCCTGGTGGACACTCCCTCGCCATGTGCCCGGATTCACCGCACTTGCAGCAAGCGCCTTCTTCACGGCTTTGAGCGACTCCTCCGCTTCAACCGGTTCTTCTCTGGACCGTTTCCAGGAATCTTCCGCTTTGGCTTCCCAACATTGATGCATGGTAGCTCCGCAAAATATTGCAACTCCATCTTCCGATTTAGCTTCTCCGGTTTGGTTCACTGATACAGTTATCGCCTCGGTTCGGTTCACTCTTTCGGTTTTCTCTTCAGTTTTGATTGAGTTAGTTTCTGGTTCAGTTTTCGCGGTTCCCTCCTTCCCCAAGAAACCGAAAACCCTAATCCCTCCACCACCTTCCGACTTGCGCCGCAAGTCACCACCACCTCCCAGGGTTTTTCCCAAACCCGAGCCACCATCTTCGCTTCCCGCCCCGGTCATGCCTCTACCACCACCGATCAGCAACCCCGGGGACTCTACCTCACCGCCGGAGCCTCTGATCACCGGCATGACACCTCCGGAGCCCACGATCACGATGTTTTCCGCTTCAACACCCACAAATCGCGGCTCCGCTTCTCCGATCACCACCGTCTCGCCTTTCCCACACGTCGCATCGCCACTCCCGACCACCATGATGCTCTCTCTGGCCTCCGTAGCTTTTCCCGACGTCAAAACCTCCCCAATCCGACCCTTCACCTCCTCGGATCCGATTCTCGAGGCCACCACCGTGTCGCTTCGGCTTCTCCGGCCGCTCTCCTTCGTCGCGGCGCTCTCCTCCACCATCTTGGCGCACACCTCTCTCTTCTCTCTCACTTCTGCTCGGCGGCTCGACTCTCTCTCTCGACTCATCATCTCTTTTTTCTTTTTTTTTTATTAGGGTTCGACAAAATGGATGAGGGAGAGAGAGACTTGATGGCGAGGGTTTAAGAGAGAGGGTGAGCGGTTCGGGTGGGTTACGGGTCGGGTTCGGGCGCGGGTGGTTTCGGTTTTTGTTTGGGCCTCTTAAGAGGCCGGGTATTACAATTCTCCCCTCCTTAAAGAGAATTTGTCCCGAATTCTGGGACTTTGTAATTTCCTGAAAAATTTCCGACGAACGATTCATTCGTACACGAGTCCTGTTGAGTGTACCGGTTTCCGGGGTTTCTAGTCCGACAAGGTTTAGAGTGGACAGAGAGAGAAGAGAACGAAGCGGTTTAAATTTCAATAATGGCGGAAAAAGACGCACCAACGAAATGACTATATAATGAAAGGATAGATAAAATAGATGAAAGAATTTGAAAGAATGGCAAAAGTCTAAGAGAAAAAGAAACACGCATTAGACTAACAAAGAATAGATACTCATACGATCCTAGTCTAGCTAAACTACCCCCAAGACGCCCATCCTACTGCTGGCTGCTAATCGGAATCGGGATCGAGACTGGAATTAGAGCTCACTGGTGGGTCGTGGGAAACGTCGATGACCTCCGGCTCGCCCTCGAAAAATCCTCCAAAGTCGTCGTCTGAATCCTCGTCGAGTTCTTCGTCGGAGTCGTCTACTAGCTCTTCTTCGAAGAAAAAGTCAAGCATCTGGTCTAGGTCGTCCCCTTGATCCGGCCCTTCCTCGGGTTTGACCCCATCGTTATTATCCTGATCTCCATCATACCCCTCCTCCTGACCCTCCAAAGGTTCTGGGCCTCCGTCCTCCACTGGGTTCCCTAGCACTTCCTCATGATCCCCCAGAACCTCTTCCGGATCCTCCTCTGGATCCTCCTCCGGATCCTCCTCCGGATCGGAGCTAGTGTCTGAATCCGCATGCATCTGGCGACGGTGAGGTGGGTAAGTCACCCTAATCGGCGGTACCGCGAGTCGCGGTCCATACCCAAGAAGGTGGGCCTTCATCCGAGGTGCATACTTGTACTTGGCTTCGGGGTAAACGTCGGGAAACCTGCAAGGGCGAACGCCGAGATTAGAAGCTCGATTACTAACGAGGTTAGTGATTTGAAATTCTTTCTAATTTTTTGGGCCCAGAAAACTAAATAAAATTTTGGAAAACTTTTTGTCTCTCGCAAATCTACGACCCTCCGGGCCAGAACCGAAGAGCCTTTAACCTAGGCTCTGATACCACTTTGTAACATCCCTATCCCAAGGGAACTGGAATGCTCTAAATTGTATCGCCAAAACCGGAGCAAACTTCACCAACCGATCTGTAATTTACCACTTCTAACTTTTACCTACAGAAACACCAAAAAGAAAAGGGAGAAAAAGAGAGGGGTGAGTGACTTTTCAAACAAGCCACTCAGTGAGGTAGGACTAGACTCCACTTCACCTGCTACCCGATTAACTCCGCTAGCCTAGGCCTAAACCCACCCCAAGAAAAGCATAGAAGCACCTATCGTGCCATACACGCAACTACCAAACGAGATGGCTTCTAATACCACCTGTCAAAACCCCGTCCCATACCAAGGCTGCTCCAGATGACATTGCCAAAACGATTCTTAAATGGTTCAAACTCTTAAGACGCTCAATTTAAAACCGACACTTTTTCATAGAAAACTAGCATACAAGGATCCTGTGGACTTCGGTCTCTCACTTTCCCGAGTAACGCGCCTCCATCGCCCGGATCCCACCCCAGGTGAGTCCGCAACTTCAAGCTCAACTAACATCAGTTCTTTTTCTTACGTAGCTCAACTGATGTCGAAACCGTTCGATGATGTCAGTGTCCTCACGGCTCCGCCACCGCTCTATTGACGTCGACACGGCTGAGTGTGCCTCCAAATTTCGGCGTACGCACTCGAGCGGGGTATGCCTCCAAATTTCGGCGTACGTACCCCTTGATAATCCTCCTTGCGGTCAGAGTCTTACCCACTAGCGTCACAGGGAAGAGGCAAACCGACCCGCGTTAGAAATCACTACCTACAATAGGCTCCGCGACAACTATAGGGCCTAACCAGCTAGACACGCAAATCACCGGTTCTATTAGACCTAACTTCCTTTTTGTGCAATTGTCAAACAATACCAATTGTCCCTATCCATTTTAGGACTTAGGTTAACACAGACTCTCTATCCTAGGCTTGGCTTAGCGACCCATTTCACATAATTGCACTTAGGCATATATGTCATTATGACTTACAATACATAATACATGTTACTATTTGTGCCGAGACTTATAGCTCGACACTGGCTGAATAATTAAACCTAGACTAGAGAAATTAACCGACTAACAAATGAGAACGAAGGCGAGAACTCCTCACCTTGGCCTAATCGTCTGATAGCTGCCGTGGTTGACGACTTCTACTCCCATCACCGAGACTTCTGCAGAATCCTCAGTAGCGTCCTGATTTCCTTGGCTTGACACTTCGCCCACCTCCTTCTCACCTGAACCAAAACCTCCCCCTTGATTACCCCAAGCAGCTCCTCCCTCCGAAGAAGATGAACCATGAAAGGAAAACCAGTTAGTCTTCTAAACCAGGAATCCTCCCGAAAAAGGAAACTTACTATGTATAGAAACCTGCTATAAATAATAGTTGTCCTAAAAGGAAACTTCCTAAAAAGGAAAGTTACTAAAAAGGGAAAACTGTCCTAAAAGGAAACTTTCCTAAAAAGGAAACTTTCCAAAAGTGGAAACTTTCTAAAAATGGAAACCTGCCATTTCAGGAAAGTTCCAAGAGCCAGGAGCTTACCGAAGTGGAAGACTCCGGAACTGCGTCTTCCGGGTTCTGGCCTTCTTCACCAGCACCGGTTCCCGAAGACTCTGCCTGGTGGACGCTCCCTCGCCATGTACCCGGATTCACCGCACTTGCAGCAAGCGCCTTCTTCACGGCTTTGAGCGACTCCTCCGCTTCTACCGATTCTTCTCTGGATCGTTTCCGGGAATCTTCCGCTTTGACTTCCCAACATTGATGCATGGTAGCTCAGCAAAATATTGCAACTCCATCTTCCGGTTTAGCTTCTCCGGTTTGGTTCACTGATACAGTTATCGCCTCGGTTCGGTTCACTCTTTCGGTTTTCTCTTCGGTTTGGATTGAGTTGGTTTCTGGTTCGGTTTTCGCGGTTCCCTCCTTCCCCAAGAAACCGAAAACCCTAATCCCTCCACCACCTTCCGACTTGCGCCGCAAGTCACCACCACCTCCCAGGGTTTTTTCCAAACCTAAGCCACCATCTTCGCCTCCCGCCCCGGTCATGCCTCTACCACCACCGATCAGCAACCCCGGGGACTCTACCTCACCACCGGAGCCTCCGATCACCGCCATGACGCCTCCGGAGCCCACGATCACGGTGTTTTCCGCTTCAACACCCACGGATCGCGGCTCTGCTTCTCTGATCACCACTGTCTCGCCTTTCCCCGACGTCGCATCGCCACTCCCGACCACCACGATGCTCTCTCTAGCCTCCGTAGCTTTTCCCGACGTCAAAACCTCCCCAATCCGACCCTTCACCTCCTCGGATCCGATTCTCGAGGCCACCACCGTGTCCCTTCAGCTTCTCCGGCCGCTCTCCTTCGTCGCGGCGCTCTCCTCCACCATCTCGGCGCACACCTCTCTCTTCTCTCTCACTTCTCCTCCGCGGCTCGACTCTCTCTCTCGACTCATCATCTCTTTTTTTTTATTAGGGTTCGACAAAATGGATGAGGGAGAGAGAGAGAGAGACTTGATGGCGAGGGTTTAAGAGAGAGGTGTGAGCGGTTTGGGTGGGTTACGGGTCGGGTTCGGGTGCGGGTGGTTTCGGTTTTGGTTTGGGCCTCTTAAGAGGTTGGGTATTACAAATCTATTTGAAATTTCTTGAACTATCAAGTACGACATACATGGTTGAGAAGTGGAGACATGACCACGACATTTACCAGAACCCATGTATATGTATTATGTATTGTAGACTTAATAGGAGTTGATTTTCTCATGTCCCATAGCTGAAAGCTATCCAGCATTGAAACACACATATAGAAAAAAGAAAGGTACACATGCCTTAATTTGCAGTCCGGTTAAATGAACCTGTAAGGAAGTGAGAATCCTCAGCTGCTTTACAGAGCAATATACAGTAATTCTCAAGCTGTGACCCACCTCATCATTTGATTCCTTGAGCAATTTTCCATTCTAAACAACGAAGGATTTTTATAGAAGTTAAAATTAACAACTTTAAAAACAAAATTGACACACAAGAAACCACCATTAGAAAATCTTAATTACCTCAGCATCCCAAATTTTGGTCACTACATCTTCACCTCCTCTAACGATATTTTGGTTCAAAGGTCCTTTTATAATAAGTTACCCTTTTGTTAGTGAATTCTTAGATGAAATCACATAATTGCCACAAAACTTCTTCCCTTTGGAGATCACTCCCCGCGGAACAATATGTTGAATAGAGTCATCAAAGTTGTTACCCCATCACTGCAAGTAATATAATCTCTGAGGCATACGAAAATAGAATTCCTTCTCTTATCGAAAATAACAACAACGACATAAGAGTTTGATTACCTGATAACTAAACCGGTAGACTTAGTATGAATATGTTAAGAACAAGGCCAACTACAAGTGAAAGATCCCAACTTTAAGACCAAGCAACAGAGAAAGCTAATAAAGATCCCAACTTTAAGACCAAGCAACAGAGAAAGCCAATAAAGTTAGTAGCTTTGACGGATCTACTCAACACACAACCAAAAGATAGTTGTTTTGTAGCGTTTCCAGACTCAACATAAACCAAGATCGAAGCTTTTCAAGCAAAGGAAGGAGAAAAGGAAGAAAGGAAGAAGCTTTGTTTAGAAAGGAGACAGCTTTGTGATTTTTTGCTAAAACCCTTGTTAAACCCTTGAGAATGTAAGAGACATATTATTATAGATAGAGAATCGATTACAAAGATGACAAATCCAGAGCTTTCACTTAGCAAACTTTCACTGCCTGCTAGTGAAACACTCACTTCATAATCAGATTCTTTTGAATCTGCCAATATAGCATAAGCTATCCAAAGTCTAGAGAAAATGCTTAAAATGNAAAAAAAAAAAAAAAAAAAAAAAAAAAAAAAAAAAGGGGGGGGGGGGGGGGTAAAAGGGACTTCTACTCCTCTTTTGCAACTTGAGTCGAGGCCTTAAAACACACACGAAGCCCATGTTTTCTCCAGCCTTGTCGACCCAACATCATTATGTTTTTTCTTCCTGCAGTTGCTCTGCTTCTCTTGTCTACAGCTCCTCTGTTCCAGTCCCCTGCTTCTTCTTTCTTTTTCAAAAATACACCCTTTGGAACGTATCAATATCTTCCCCTTTGAGACGCAGCTTGTCCTCAAGCTGAAAAGAAGGATATTGCGTGCTCAAGGACAGCCCCAATACCCACGAGTTCTCATGTTCGGGCAAGTCTTTCCATTTTACTAACACTTCTAATTGTCCATCATTATTAAAGCGAGTACCTTGCAGTTCCTCTGGTTCCATAATCAATTCGCCATTATCAGAGAAGGATGTTGGCAGAGGTGTGATCTCAAAATCGGAGCCAACAGCCGGCTTTAATTGAGATACGTGAAAGACCGGGTGTATGCGAGATGTAGTAGGAAGCTTAAGGCGATAAGCCACCTTACCAATGCGCTCAAGTATCTCGAAAGGACCATAGTACCTGGCTGCGAGCTTTTGACAAGCTCGATGAGCTACTGTTTGCTGGCGGTAAGGTCTCAATTTCAGGAAGACGAAGGTACCGACCGTGTAATTAACATCACAACGGTGTTTGTCGGTTGAATGTTTCATTCTTTGTTGAGCCTTATCCAGAGTTCCTCTCAAATCTTGTATCATAAGGTCTCGTTCACGCAGCATATGTTCTAAGTCAAAGTTTCTGGTCGAGCCGTTTTCAAAGGGAATGACAACTGGTGGATCGATCCATAGACAATCTTGAATGGAGTTGTCTTTAAAGCCGAGTGAAAACCAATATTGTATGAATACTCAGCCCAGGACAAATAGTTGTACCATGTTTTCGAATGGCTCGAGGCAAAGCAACGAAGGTAAGTCTCTAAACAACGGTTTAGGACTTCAGTTTGTCCGTCCGTTTGCAGATGATAAGATGTGCTATATTCTGCTTAGTTAAGGACAGCCTGCAACATTTGGTCCAAAACGAGCTGAGAAAAATGCGATCTCTGTCTGAAACGATGCTCTTCGGATAACCATGTAATTTGAATATCTCATTAATGAATCGTATTGCCACATGCCGAGCAATAAAGGGATGTCTTAGGCCCACAAAGTGAGCGTATTTGCTTAATCTGTCCACGATGACGAAGATAACATTAAAACTCCCTAAGGTTGGTAACCCCTCGATAAAATCCATACTAATATCTTGCCAAATCTTCTCCGGAATGGGCAGGGGTTGAAGGAGACCGGGTGGAACCATGGTTGAATATTTTTGTCTGTAACATTCTCCACACTTAGATATAAAGTCTTGAACTGTCTTTTTCATATCTTTCCAATGGAAGAGCTGTTGTATCCTTTTCAAAGTCTTCAAGATACCCGCATGACCCCCAACTAATGTATCGTGAGACTCATAGAGAATAACAGGTATGAAGACTGATGTTGATGGTAAGAATAGGCGGCCTTTATACCATAATCTACCGTCGATTAGCTGAAAACCAGGTTTGATAATTTCCCCATCAGAAAGTTGTTATTTCAACCTTTGTAAATCTGCATTTTCATCAATTTCGGCTAGGATATCTTGTAGTTGAAGAGAGGCAGGCACGATTAAATCAAGGAGAGAAGAGGCAATCTGTTGTGGTACATGTTGAATCACCCGAGAGAGGCCATCTGCCGCTTTGTTTTCAATACCTGGTTTGTACACGATATTAAACTCGAAACTCATTAACTTGGTGAGCCACTTATGATAGTCCATAGAAACATCCTTTTCCTCCAAGAGAAACTTTAGGCTCTTTTGATCCGTATGAATGGTGAATTGTCTACCAATTAGATAGTGTTTCCATTTGAGCACGACAAAGACAATAGCCATGAGTTCTCTTTCGTAAATCGGCTTTGCTTGTTCTCGGGATGTTAAGTTGTGGCTATAATAAGCAATCGGTTGCTTCTGTTGCATTAGGACTGCTCCCTGACCGTGTCCAGAAGCATCAGCCTTGATGATAAAAGTTTCTGCAAAATCAGGTAAACGCAGTACCGGAGCAGAACACATAGCTTGCTTAAGAGTGTCAAAGGCTTGTTGTGCTTCCTTTGACCAGAGAAACCCATCTTTGCAAAGAAGATCAGTGAGTGGTTTGGCTAAGATACCATATCCTTTAACGAAACGTTGATAGTAACCGGTAAGACCAAGAAAACCGCAGAGTTCTTTCACAGATTTTGGCGTCGGCCATGACAACATCGCCTCTGTTTTAGATGGATCAGTCGCTACCCCTGCTGCAGAGATTACATGCCCGAGATAATCAATTTGAGCTTTTCCGAAGAGACACTTCTTCTCATTAGTGTAAAGCTGTTGCTCCGAGAATACATCCAGTACCAGTTTCAGATGTTGTAGGTGCTATTCCATAGATGAACTGTAGACCAGTACATCATAAAAAAAACCAGAATAAACTTTCGTAGATATGGGCGGAAAACCTCGTTCATGAGTGCTTGGAACATTGTCGGGGCGTTAGTTAGCCCGAAAGGCATTACGAAAAATTCATAGTGTCCTTCATGAGTTCGGGAAGCCGTCTTTTCGATGTCGGATTCCTTCATTCGAATCTGGTGAAATCCAGAACGTAAATCCAGTTTAGAAAACACAACTGCTCCATGAAGTTCGTCAAGGAGTTGGTCTATCATGGGAATGGGGTATTTTTGTGGGACCGTTACTCGATTTAGAGCTCGGTAATCGATACAAAGGCGCCATGAGTTGTCCTTTTTCTTAATCGGAAGAACATGGCTAGAGTAAGGGCTTTTCCTAGTTCGGAAAGTACCTAGCTGCTTCATATCGGCGACCATCTTTTCTACGATTGCCATTGTAGCTTGTGGGTAATGATAAGGACGAACCGAGACCGCATTAGTACCTGGGAGCAGGTTTATAGAATGTTCAATGCCGCAATGAGGAGGCAGCGTTGCTGGTGTTGAAAACACATAAGTAAACTGCTCCAACAAAGCCTTTATTTCCTTTGGAGGGGCTGGCAGTTGTAACTGTGTTGTGTTTAGTGATATCGCCGCTGGAGTCAGAGTTTTAAGAGACCATTTACCAATATGAGTATCTGTTTATCCATGTAGCATAACCATATTACCCCGATAAGAGAAGGTGAGCTCATGAGAAGACCAATCCACTATACAAGGACCTAGCGTTTGAAGCCATTGAACACCTAGAATAACATCGGCTCCGCCAAGTTCAAGCTCGATGAAGTCATTGGTGAACTCAAGGCCTTGCACAGAGAATGTTACCTTTTGGCATAAACCCATTCTAGCAACCATTGTCCCTGTTCCCAAACGAATTTGGAGGTCGTTGTTTTTTACCACTTTTAACTTGGCAGCTCTTACAATGCGTGGAGAGACAAAGTTGTGAATAGCTCCGCTGTCGAGCGTTACTACAATATCAGAGCGTCCCATTTTACCTCTCACTTTCGTAGTGTGAAGAGAATCAATACCCAAAAAAGCACATAATGATATTTCCATTAGTTGTGATTCTGGAGGTTGTTCCTCTGCTTCTAATAGCTCATAAGTATCGCAAAGAACCTCCATTTGGTAGCCATTTATCACTGTGAGAACTTGTAGTGATTTGTTAGTACAATTATGTTGAGGCGACCACTTCGAATCACATTTGAAACAGAGACCTTTACACTTTTTATCCAGGAGTTCTGCATCAGATAAGCGTTGTTGTGGTCTAGTGAAGGCTGGACGGCTCCCACTTGTACTATGGTCATTAGTGATTGTTCTGGTTGTCTCTTGTTGTGTGGGAGTGTTGCTTAGCAGGCGTTGAGTAGTACCAACAGTGGTATAGCGCAAAGTAGAAGCAGTTTGGCGGCGATTGTATTTAGTATAAGTAGAATCATCGCTTAAGACTTGGCAAATGCAGCTGGAGTCCATTTTCATTACTGCTTCCTTGTGGTCTGCTAAGCTCACCGGTCCTTTCATCTTAATAATTTCTTGGAATTCCGGTTTTAATCCATTGAAAAACACATCAATTTTGTGTTCTCCGGAGACTCCTGGTACCAAGGCTGCTAGCTCTTCAAATTCATTAATGTAATATGAGATTGAGCCTATTTGTTTGATACTAAAGAAGTGTTTCCCTGGTTCTTCTTCAATAGTTTCGGTGAAACGTTTGAGCATACGTTTCAGGAATTGGTCATAGCTGAGGAAGGGGTTCGATTCTTCTTCTCCATTGAACTAATTCATTGCCGGACCATCGAGGTAAGTAGCTACTAATTGTAGCCTGTCTTCTGATGAGAACTGTCCTGCTCGAAAGAAGCATTCGGCTCGGGAAATCCAACCATAAGGTCTCGAGCCATCAAAGATCGACATTTCAAGCTTTCACAGCCTTTGTTCTCTAGTTTCCAGCAATGATTGAATCGGTAAAGCAGATCTGTTACCAGTTGTTTGGCTGAGAGGCAACAACTCAGGTCTTGGAGAAGGTGCTGCCGAGGTTTCGCCAAGATTCAATCCTTTTTCTTTGTCCTGTAATATCGAGTTTTGCAAGTATTGAAGGGTGTAAGTTATCTTAGCCATGTGGCTTTCGAGGCGCTGATCAGAAGCCAGAAGACGCTGGTCAATCATTGCAGTGTTCTCCACCATCCTGCGATCAATATCATTCATATGACGCTGGAGATCAGCACAAGTTTTCTCCAGTTTATCATGTCCACAACGAAGATTTTCAACATCAGAGGAAATCTCAGCCATAGGTCCGTGAAAAGCCATAGCAGAACCTTAAGAATCCATTGTTGAGCCCATGGGTGTGTTCGATCACTCACAAATGCACCAATTTGTTAAGAGAACAAGGCCAGCTACAAGTGAAAGATCCCAGCTTCAAGACCAAGCAACAGAGAAAGCTAATAAAGATCCCAGCTTTAAGACCAAGCAATAGAGAAAGCCAATAAAGTTAGTAGCTTTGACGGATAGTATCTTTGACGGATCTACTCAACACACAGCCAAAGGATAGTTGTTTTGTAGCGTTTCCAGACTCAACATAAACCAAGATCGAAGCTTTTCAACTAGAGGAAGGAGAAAAGGAAGAAAGGAAGAAGCTTTGTCTAGAAAGGAGACAACTTTGTGATTTTTTGTTAAAACCTTTGTTAAACCCTTGAGAATGTAAAAGACAGATTATTATAGATAGAGAATCGATTAAAAAAATGATAAATCCGGAGCTTTCACTCAGCAAACCTTCACTGCCTGCTAGTGAAACACTCACTTCATAATCAGATTCTTATGAATCTGCCAATATAGCATAAGCTATCCAAAGTCCAGAGAAAATGCTTAAAATGAAAGAGATGACTAAAAGAGATTATAAAGAGATAAAAGCTGGGGGTAAAAGGGACTTCTACTCCTCCTTTGCAACTTGAGTCGAGGCCTTAAAACACACACGAAGCCCATGTTTTCTCTAGCCTTGTCGACCCAACATCATTCTGTTTTTTCTTCCTGCAGTTGCTCTGCTTCTCTTGTCTGCAGCTCCTCTGTTCCAGTCCCCTGCTTCTTCTTTCTTTTTTGAAAATACACCATTTGGAACGTATTAGAATAGATATTCATCTCCCTTCCTTTGACTTCAGATTCCAAATAATATTCTGATCGAAGCATGTAGCAAAACATATACATGGATGCAACATGCTTAAGATGAGAAGTGAGGGTTTGAATTATAGTTTGTTTACATCTATTGATGAAGACAATACGACAAGCCTTGTTTTTTCTTGCTCTAGCAAAGATAGTTAAATAAAAAAATACGTATTTATTGTTATACATAACGACTTATGATCCTAACAAAATAAACAAACATAAGAACACAAAAGAAAACGCAGATAAGCGGAAGAAACCAACATAGGAATACAAAAGCCTAAATAAACATATAAGAAGAAAGACACGAACCAAAATATTAATGAAACAGAGAGATAAGAAAGAAGAACACCTTCCAAGCTTCGTGAGAGACTAAAGTGAACCGAGAATTAGGATTTTCGTGCTCCCATAAGGAGTTTAATATAATATTTATAGGATATCAAATTATGGTTTTATATTGTTTGTTATGCGGCTGAATTAGGGTTTGTTTTCATTTATGTTTTTTTAAACAAAATTAACGAGTTTTTTTTGGAAAAAAAGCTAGATGAATGAGAAGTTGACAATAATGCCACGCGAGCACAAATATTTCCAAACACGAAAACCGTATTATTAAAGCGACAACCAATAAAATGAAAACACGTAGATTTAATGAAAATATTCTCTTGCTAAATCATTGACGAATGATTAAGTGTCACGTCAAGCCACACAAGCAAAAAAGTTGCCAAAAATTGTAAATCGATGAAAGGATGAAAAGTAACCAAATTCGAGCTCTCGGCTTATGTGAGGCCGCCACGTCAGAAATTGACTTCTCATATTTTATATATTCGAGCTTCCATACTTATGTACATATGTTAATATAAAGTAATATTAAAATTATATTCATAATTTAAATAATTTTACAAATCATTACCATCATATAAATAAATGTATTATAGTGAGACCTTAGACCCTAAACCCTAAACCATAAACCCTAAACACTAAACCCTTAACCCTAATGAAAATGTTTTAATATGCCTAACATTTAATTATAAACATTATATTAAAATAAATTTCATATACTTTTTATATTATATAACAGTATGATCATATATATTTTTTGTAAAACAAAATTCTATATTGAAAATTATATAAATTATAAATTTAACGATTTGTATAATTTTGATTTTTTTAAAGGATAATAACCTAAATTTTATTAATAATCTAAACTATTAAATAAGTGTTAAACCTATACTTTATAATCTTTTCATTTAATATTAGTATGAATGTTTGGCAATAGATTGAAATTGGTTCATGGTTTACTTTTTCTTAATTTCATTGAATTAAATAACTAAAAAATAAAAGAAATTTGATAACATACCAACCAATCAGATTAAGACGTTTTATTCTAGAGAGGATGTATGTGTGCCATGTGTATAATTTTTAATAAAGAACTTCTTTTTTAATATATAGAGAGATAAGTATTCTTACCATTGTAAACTAGATTTGTTTCCTTTTATTACGGGATTGAAAACCCAATCTTGAAAGAAAGAGTCTACAAAAAAATATCTTTATCACAAATCAGAATGTCAATTTGGTACTCGAGTTCGAATAGTCCAATCCACAACGGGCTACTTTTTATATTGTTTGTGCGGGCTAGACTACGGCGGGCGGTGGTCCGAAAATTAGTGCACATGTCTATCCTGCGTATTTTGTGAGGCTTTACGGATCGGTATGCAGTCTGATCCAAATGCTAACAAAGCTTTTTCTTAACGCTTGAAGTAAATAGACTACAGGGATTGTTCAACCAAATGGTTATAGAGACAAAAAAACAAAACGACAACACCAATAGGTGTCATTAACTATCTCCAAAACAGAGGAGTAAAACTTTTATGATCAAGTTAGAAGTAACAAGAAATCAGTTCATGTGCATCTATCGGGTACGCTTGCAGCCGCTCACTGCTCTGGTCTGACTTGTTCTTTCGCTTTCAGCATTTTTTTAAGCCATGAAGGTCCATGTAACGCAATATATGATTGGTACCGGTGATCGGTGGTAACACTTTCAGCTATGGCATCTGCAACCTTATTACTTTCTTTGGAAACAAAACTCATTCTCCAAAATTCAAATTTCTTTAGCGACTCTATGATGTCCTCTAAGACATACCTGAACCTTGGATATTTGAAAGGTTGGACAATAGCGTCAAGAGCATTTGATGATGTGGCTTCAAAGATGACTCTTTTCGGGAGGATACAATGAACACTTTCAATGGCCCAGAAAAATACCATTATACTTGCTTCGATGTAAGAGTTGATATCCGAATATGCATGACGGCTATGGAGCAGAGCTTTGCCGTTATGATCTCGTATAATCCAGGAGGCACCACATTTACGAGTGGCCTTTATCCACGATGAACCAATATTGCATTTGTAGAAATGTTTAGGGGGTGTTTCCATGGAGCAGAGCAAGGTCTACTCATAGTACGATCGTGGGAGGAAACAAAGCGACCTCTAGTATTAGAAGCATCAGCCATCAACCAAAGTTGTGCGTCCTCACTCGCTTTCATAGCAATAGACGCCGCTGAGCACGAGATTTGTTCAAAGACCAAGGAGTTTCACGTTTTCCAGAGCTGCCAAAGAACTCATGGGAAGGAGACGCAGTTCGGGTGCAACCCTTTATGCTTTGTGTACACAGTCCAAAGATTGTGAATGTTGAGAAAAACTGATGTTCCAGAGAATCCATTTTGCGGGACTGGTATAGTGGCCAAAGCCCACGTTTGCTAAGCGAGATCACAGAGGAAAAGCATATGGTTGATGGTCTCCGATTTCAAACCGCATCTTGGACAAGTAGAATTCGATCTTAAGTGAAGTTACCGTAATCTCTTGAAAACAGCTAAGGATCCCGCTAGGATTTTTCACAGGAAATGTCAAATCTTAGGAGGTGTTTGCAGCNAGGGGGGGGGGGGGGGAAGCTCGGGTTCATTTTTTGTAGAAAGACATTGCTAGATTCCCACAGTTTATATTCGGTTCGTGATGAGTAATCCCAATTCTTGGTATAGCCCCACAGATACGAATCCTTATGCGTAGTGGTTGTTCTTAACATCAAAATAGCCTCGGCGTCCTGCCGAACGAACAAACTACGGACCGCCTGTTCATTCCATTTAAGAGTACGCGAGTCCAAGAGATCACCCACCTTCAAACTTATACCAATATCATCAGAAAGTGTTATAGGTGGTTGAGGTGATACTTTGAAAAGCCAATTATCCATCCAAACATAAGTATCCCTCTCATCTCCTATCGTGCGAATCAAGCCGATCTTTAAGAGTTCCTGACCATGGAGAATGCTACGCCATGCGTAGGATGGTCGTTTTTCTTCACAACATTCGAAAATGGACCCATCTTTAAAATATCTTGACTTGTAGACCTTTGCCAACAGTGAGTTCGGATTAGACCAAATACGCCAAGCTTGTTTGGCAAGCAATGCTTGATTGAAGCCATCTATGTCATGGAAACCCAAACCACCTTTGCTTTTCTGTTTGCATAGTTTTTTTCCAAGCGACCCATGGAAGTTTTTTCTTATTCGTCTCATCACCCCACCAGAATTCTGACATTGCCCCATCAACCTTCTTGCATAGATTTTTGATAGTTTAAAATACGACAACACATACACGGATAAAACAAGACTAATGGACTTGAGTAAAACCTCTTTTTCGCCTTGTGACAGTGTTTTGGCGAACCAGCCTTGTGAACGAGATTGTAAATTCTCTTGTATGTAGTTTAAAAGATTACGCTTGGATCCTCCTTCTTTGTTAATCCTCATCGTCAACTTTACATTCTGTTTAGTGTCTTCATCCACCTTAGCACCAAAAATGATAGAGGATTTATTATAGTTGATTCTTTGACCTAAAACACCTCTATAGATAGTGAGGCACCGTGCAAGTTCTTCACTCTCTTCGACGATCGCTTTACACATTAGGAGACTGTCATCGGCAAACAACATATGATGAACCGCTGGTCTGTTTTCTCAAGTCGTATACCAGTCAAAGCCCGAGAGGATTCTGCCTTGATAAGAACATGAACCAATGATCCAATGCATAAGATGAAGAGAAACGGGGACAAATGATCCCCTTGACGAATGCCTCTCTCATGTTTAATGAAGCCATGAGGTCTCCCATTTAGCAAAATAGAGTACGTAACCGTCGACAAACACGACATAACCCATCGGACCCATACTCTCTCAAAATCCATTTTTCTAGTAATAGTTAAAAAAACTCCATTCAACACGATCGTATGCTTTGGACATATTTGTCTTAACCGCCATGTAATAACTGTCAACCTCCGGATAGGGATGAAGTGCGTGAATCATCTCGTGGGCTATGAGGATATTGTCGGTAATCACTCTTCCAGAAACAAAAGCACCTTGTGTCTCTAAAATGATCTTCAGAAGTATTACCTTTAGCTGTTCGCATAACACTCTTGATATGATCTTGTAATGGACCGAACACAAGCTTATCAGTCTCATATTGGTCATGATAGACGGAGAAGTAATCTTTGGGAGGAGAAAAAACTGTGTATGGTTCCAAGCTGATGGCATAATAGATGTTCTAATAAATTGTAAGACCTCCGAGGTGATGCTTGGACCTATAATATGCCAAAATCTTTTATAAAAGTCGTCGGTGAAGCTATCCGCACCTAGTGCTCTACTTCCTTTGATGCCAAACACCGTACTTCAAACTTCTTCTTTCGTTACATTTGCATATAGGAAAGTATTCATGTTGGAGGTGACGTGCGATGAAAATCCTTGGAAAAATTCCTCCACGTCAAAGAGGTTAGAGCTAGTGAAAAGTTCTCTGTAGTATTCAACAGCGATAGAGCCTTTAGAACCCTCGGTCTAATGCTATATTCCATTAGAATCATTAAGCAATAACACCTTATTATGTATCTTCCTTCCTTTAACACTATTGTGAAAGTACCGCGAATTACGGTCTCCCTCCTATAACCATTGTTCCCGTCTCCGTTGTCTCCAAAAGATTTCTTCGTCTTTGTATGCCTTGATCAGTTAATGTTTCAGGTTCTGCATCATGCCCGGATTCGAATTTAGCTTATTTATCTATTGTTCCAACGCTATATGGAGACAACTTATGCGGTCATATGGTTTGAATTGTTGCTACGTTTCTAGCTTGAAATCTCTCTGCGGCATCTACTAATCTGCTCAAGCATTGGTAGATTCTGATCAGACGTTGTACCACACCATCCACGTCATATTACCTCATCAATCTCTTCTCTGTTTATGATCCTCTTGCCAAAGTAAAACCGACCATTACCACGTTTTTCTGTTTCAAGAGAGAAGTTGATCAAGATCGGTCTATGATCGAAGCCCCACATATCAAGATAAGTCGTATGAGATCTAGGGAACAACCGGAAGCATTCGTCATTGCCAAAGCTTCGATCCAAATGACATTGAATCCACATGTTATCGCGCCATCCAGCGTAAGAAAAAGAGATTCCAGAACTTAGCAATTCCTTTATCTTGCAATTTTCAGCCATATTCCGAAAGTACCAAAATGTTGAGTCTTGTCTTTCTTTGCCACCAACCTTTTCATTGTTTTGCATAAGTTCATTAAAATTACAAACAAGGAGCCAAGTCTATCTCGTGTGAAAACAATCTGCGATAGTTTATCCCACACATCTCATCATTTGGATCGAATTGGGTCACCATATACACACTAGAGATAATAGGAAAGGGATCCCATTTTGACTTTAAGATCAATAATACGGTTATCTAAATACAATAATTTGACATCGAAAGAACCGTTCCACATAACCGCTAAACTCCCACTTAAACCAATTGGTTTCACAGTAACTAACTTATCGTAACCCAAACTCTTTTGTAAACCCGAAACATAATCGTACTTTTGCTTAGTTTCCATTAAAAAAAAGAAAATTCGGGAAATGCTTTTTACAAATTGCCTGGAAACGACGAATTGTCTCGGTGCCTCCTACACTTTGACAGTTCCAGCTCAAAATGCTCATTGGATTTGCAACGACTTCAAAGCCAAAGCCACTGTCTTATCTTGATGTTTTGGAGATTTTGAAACACATTGCTCCATCACCACATGAGCCTTTCTTTTACCATTCTGACCAGGCTGGTGAATAGGCGTCATCAGCATCTGAGTAGCATCCTCTGCTTGAGACTTGGGTGGAGCTTTGGTAGCACGTGGTTGCCTTAATTTCCTCTTCCATGATAGTGAGCGACGTCTCCACTGCTTCTTAAAGCCATGATGCATCGAGACAAAAGGGCCACGATAAGATCCAATTTGGAACCTTGTAACATTTGTCTCTTGAGAGTGAAAAACCATACTCAAGGCAGAAGTAACCTCTAGTTCCCCCTCGTCTTGTGCACCTGCGAAAGGAGTCGAAATGGTAGGTTGACCAGCCATGAGGTTCTCACGAAGACCGGTTACTGCATTTGGTCGACCATCAGCAAAGTTTATGCTCTGGTGATCTAACAGTTTGAGTAAAGGTCTTTGAGGATTAGCTTTGTTGAGCTCATCCTCAACCCATTGTTGTACTCGTAGTATCCAAGCATGTCTTTCTGTAGAGTCCGCGTGACACATATTAGAGAGACATTCTCTGGTCTTGCTGAGAGAGTGTAGGAAACAGAGGTGGGAACCCAGGGGGAGGAATGGTTGAGACCAAATTTTGTGGTGAGGGAATAACTCTTGTCATCTGATCTGAACCAAAATCGCAGGAGCCAACGCTTGTGTCAGCAATGGGCATGACTTGTTGTCATGAGTAAGGCGACAACAGCGAAAGCAGCGCTTAAAATTTGTATTTGATGATCATAGAGTTGCCTCCAAGGAGATTCAAGACTTTGGATGTATATGTTGGCTTAGAAATGTCCAGATTAACTTGAACTCGAATATACTCTTTTTTTTTGCGAAGAAGATGGATCGTATTCCACTATCCAAACTTTTCCAATGACTTTGGCTAGACAGTGAATCGTATCAGCAGTGAAATGCTTTTGTGGCATGTTGCTTATTTGAACCCCAAACATCGAACGAGGTAAGGAAGTCTGTCGAAGGATCAGGGACCCACCGTTCAAGGAGCATTGTCCAGTGGTTGTAAGATTAGGGTCAGTCCTTCAAAATAGTGAGCCGATTTTCCTCTCGCTGAAAGACATACTGAAAGCATCACGAGACAGAGCAATGCCTTTGACACAGTCATATACTCGCTAAATTTGAGGCATAACTTCGATCATTTTTTCCATCTATTGGGCCTCAGGGTTGAGAAGTCTTCCCAATAAACTGATAGAATCGTCACTGAAAAGATTGAAATGAGGGCTATCCGGAAGTTCGATTGGTTCATCTTCTTCGAGTCTCAATGACTGAATGGCGAGATGTAGCTGGTCAGACATTGAACTTGAGGCACGATGGCGGCGAATAAGCAATGACCGACGAACAAAGTTTAGGGATGGAAGGTGGTCGAAGGAGAGAGAGATCTCAAGGTCCTTAAATGCATTCATAACCGATATCATAGAATCAAAAACGAGATATTTCATCTTGATGAGAAAGGAAAAAGGATGCAAAGAAAGGAAACTTGCTTTACACAAAATTAGGACTTATCGTGAAACAAGGGAAGAAGAGCAATTAGAAATCGATTGATAGATCGTAGCAATAAAGCTGACAATGAAATCATTAAAATCAAGGGGATAAAAAAGGAAAGAGAAGAAGAGATCAAAGCATCTAGATCAATAAGAGAGACCTAAGCAAAATAGAGGAATCTGATTCGTGCTAACAAAGTCGTTTTTAGAATTATTTCATGATTATATAATTAGTTGAAATGTTAACATTATTAATGTCATAAATTATCTTACTAGAGAATCTTTAAAATAGACTTTTGAAAAACAATTATTAAAAGTAAAATTATGAAAATTTCTAATCTAAAAGCAAATGAAACAAAGCATCACCAATATGCAAGAGTTAAACCAAATCTAAGTAAAAAGAAATTATCATGAAATAAAACTCAAAGCAAATTCATTACTAAAAAATTTGAAATCCAATTAAAAAGCATAAAACTCGAATTTATTTCATCATTAATATTCGTCTTCGTCTTCAGCTTCATTGGTAATAATGGATTTGAAAGATGGAACTGTCTCACCTTCACCATCAAAATATATCATCAGCACATGTAAGTAAAGTTAGTGAAACTACTAAATCATAATAACAAAATGAAAGTTATAAGATGAATTCTTATACGATTCTCATATGCTTCTAATCCTTTTAATTAACTGTGAGTGCATATCAAAGCTTGCACGCTTTTGGGTAATATACGACTTATGTACTAGTTGAGGATGCGAGATCTAATGCTAAAAGAAGACTTTGTAGCTACTGTCGTGATAGGAATACTAAGCACATCACATGTCATTGAAGATAACTCACCAAATCTATGCGAGCTGTTTTTCCAATATTGTTGGATGTCCCTTTCAAAATTTCTTACTTCTAATGACAATTCATCAAGATACACTTGCATAGAGAACTTCCCACTAACAGCAGCACTAGACTTGCGAATGGCAAAGAAATCCTAAAGCAAAACCAACAAAATAATAAGCGTATTGTTTAATATCACAATATATCATGAAGAACAATAGAAAGTACTTAATCGTAATTTCTAAAACTCCCTCTTTACCTTCTATCAACCACACATTGATGCGGCTCAGTAGATTTTTGTGACTCAGTAGATGACGATGCAGACCTCGTGTTTTTGTCATATGATTTAAACAACAGACAAAGTTTACAGCGTAAGTGTTCCATCTTTTCTTGACTGGAACTCACATCAAGCTTCCCAATATAAAACTCTGCAAGTGTATGTTTCAACCGTGGATGAAAGACAGTAGCAATTGAAAAAATATCACTAACTTCGTCCCAATACTTACCAAACTTCTCCCCCATTGGTATGACCTTATTTCTGACAACTTTACCTATGTTTGTCTCATTCACTTTGAGCTAGCTTTGGATCCTCCAAACCAGCATGAAGTATAAGTTGGAAGTAAGATATGTCGAACCTGACATAATCTGAGTGATCTCATTAAACGACTCTAGAAAATCATAAATCTCTATTGCTTGATCTGATTCTTCATAAACTGGAAAGAACTTGTAATCTCTCCCATCCAACTTTATGAGATTAGTAAAGGCAATCTGATACTTGATAGCTCTTTCAAGCATATGGTACGTTGAATTTCATCTTGTTTGCACATCCAATATCAGTCTAGCCTTCAAGTCTAAACCCACTGCATCTACACACTTTTTAAAAAGTACCTCATGAGATCCAGATGTTGTAACATACGTAATACTCTCTGATCTTATGCAAGGAATTTTCAATAACCTTCAGCCCGTCTTGAACAATAAGATCAAGTATGTGAGCTGAACATCTAAAATGGAAAACCTCACCTCCACACAATAAATCATTCCTCAAAGGAGTTAGAATTTCACAATATCTTGCATTGAATCATTGCTATTAACATTGTCTACTATGATAGAAAAAAACCTTTTTCTCAATTCTCCACTTTTTCCATAACTCAAGAAGCTCCATCGCTAAAGCTACACTTGTATGTGGTGGTGGGAAAGCAGAAAATGCTATTTTCTTGTTCTTTCACTTCCAATTGCGACCCATGTAATGTGTCGTGAGAAACATGTATCCCTCATATGTGATTGCCGACCACAAATCAGTTGTTAAGCTAATTCTTCCATGAAGATCAACTACTTCCTTTTTCAAGTTAGTTGTCTCGCTCTCACAGAACCGGTAGACATCTGCTGCCATCATGTTTGGGAAATGAACCTAACATCAACATTCAGGTACTTCCAAGTTTCTCTAACCCTTTCGTACTCAATGTTAGAAAATGGAAGATCATGCTGAACACTAAACTTAGTCTTCAACTCATGAAAAACAGAGTGATCATACTTACGTTCTTGTAGTTTACCGCTTGATGTGACCATCATAATACGAACATCTCCATTTCTAGGAATAAAAGTGAATTGCGCTTGATGCCACTTACCATGTGTGCGTTAACCATACACATATTCTCTCTTTCAATGCATGCATTGTGCCTTTTGCTCACCGTCTTTCTTTGTAATAACAACAAAATCAGTCCACACAGACGACAATTTCTTACTCTCTTTTCCTGCTTCTGAGTTAATGACCCCTCTTTCTCAACTTCATATGATTCTTTTTCACGATGAACATCTGACTAAGTCTGAGAATCGGTCCCAACTTTTTTGTGCCAGTGTCCTTAAAGGAAGCCTGCTTCATCTTACTTCCCTGAGATGCTATGCTTTTTCCATCATTCGTTACCTCATCAATATCATCATCTTCAACTTGACAATCTTCTTTTACGCACTTGACATTGTTGTGATCAATCAAAAGATTCAAAATGCGATCGCTCATTTTCAGCATTCAAAGCTCCAATTAGTCTTTGAGACTCAAAATCAATTGTTTCCAAATGTGCAAAGTCCTCTGATTTCTCTCAGTGAAATTAAAAGATCAAACTCATATTAGTTGTTAAGATATTATTTTAAAAGATCATAACTCATATCAGCACATATAGAGATTGATAAAGTTATGGAATCTCCCTCTTGAATGTAGTACGGTAAAAAGAGTACAACCATGTAAGCTCCCTCTCAGATGAGCAAATAGTCATGTCATAATTTTTGTTGATGGCGCATTCCAATGGTATAGACATGCATCTTGAACATAATGGTGGATAATGATTTTGTGAAAAGATCGGTTGCATTGTCGCGGACATATCTTCCTTCAATTTCTTTGTTCTTTACGAGCTCTTAGATATATGAGAAGAATTTTGTGGATATATATATATATATAGTTATGTTACTTTGGATATATCTTACTTCAAAATCTTTGTTCTTTACTAATTAACTTTTCAGTTGTGCCTATCTTACTAAAATTCTTAATAAACAATTTGTTTCGTATGGATAATGAAAATTTAAAGGTTCAAGACCAAGAAGTTGAATATCCTCCTTACTCATGGTGGTGATGGACCATCTTTAGAATTTATATGAAGACAATCTCCCAATGTATATATGAGAATGAAGGGGAAAAAGCTGAAATCTACAAAGATAGGCACCAAATCGAGCGGCCAAAGAGCACCATTTTTCCAATCAAATTGAGTCAGAAACGCTTTTCACGTATAAAGTGGGCAACCTTCAACAACAATACCAGGGGCGGTTGGACAAGAGGCTAAAGGACAACCATCAAGCTCATTTCCCCACCAATTCAAACTCACATTCTCAAGCCCCAAACACATGTAAAGCAAAACACCCATAAATGCTAATCCAGCATCCAATGCTCCTGATAAAACATAATTATACCTCTGCCAGAGACTTGGTCTGTACCTAAACACAACAAATCCAGATAAAAATCCGGCAAGAACCCATGTTGTGTAGTTCACGGCAGTTGCGGGTGGCATTGAGCTTGTCGCGCTAATTAGAACCGGCATGTTTATAAGCTTGATCCACTCTTGTCTAGGGAACATCCTTGAGGCTAACCATACAAGAACCGGGGCTATAGCACCCACGAGGAAGAACCAATTAACAGATTTGTATAAACCAAGATCTCCAAAGATTCTACGTGGTCCAATAAGTCCCCATATCACTGATGCATCATAGAAGACTTTATCGCCTGGACATGTCCAAACTGAGTTAGATACTGAGTCGCATATGTTGGGGATGGTTTCCATTAGCCACCAAGCCGTTACGAGGTAAACCAAACATGAGATGAGTGTTCCAACAATCTGAAATCCATCATTTGTGTTCAATTTTATAAATTATAAGACTAAGATAGTGGTGTAAAGTAGTTAAAAACAGAGAGGAGAAGTAACCTGTGCCATGAACATGGTTCTAGGTGGAATCTTCATGTAGTGTCCAAGTTTGAAGTCTTGAAGAAAAGTGATGGCTTGTTGCATGCTTATGTATCCATATACTTTAAAGCACATATTTGCAACTGGATATCCTGGATAGATATATCCTATGATATATTCTGTAATAATATTCAACCCTGGCGCCTACAAAAAATTATTTAGTATTCAATCCTGGCGATTTTAATGTATATTCTTTCTCTCTTTTAGTAACATAAAATAGAAGTCGCAAAATCTCGAAATAATTTGAAACAGCTCATTTTCGAAACATTTTTACCTGGTTGGTGATAGCGGTGATGATACCAATAGGAAGTGTAAAGATAATGGCGATTGTACAGGCCAATATGACTCCCCACCATGGCAATTGAAGTTGGTCTTTGTAATACTCACAAGCAAAGATTGTGGCTCCAATGTTAGTAACGAGTATGCACCAAAACCACCACTCTGGAACTTGCTTGTACCTTCTCATTAGCCTTGCATGTACATCCATTTTCTTCTCTTTAAAACTCTCCTTGCTTTGCTCCCATATCTCCCTACAAAAATGTATTAAATACAAAAGCAAGTATATATATATAGTTTCATAAGAAAATGTTTTCATACATTGTAATGTGTGAGCATATATATATATATATATATATACCTTCCATGGAAGAGAGCAACGTGCATGATGGTAGCACTTAAAGCGGCAAAGCCAACACCGTAACTAATGGCGAAGAAAGTACTAAGATACAAAGGGCCTTCTTGCTGGTAAGCGTGGAGGTCAAGGTGAAAATTAGAGTCTATAATGGATGTGATATTGTATTTTGAACCTCCGTTTGTGAAAAGACTGCTCGAAAATATAGGGAACGTCTTAGCCTTATACACATCGAGCCAATAGCATATCGGTACCAAGACATAGACCAACAGCACAAACCCCGCACCCACATTAGCCGTAGCAAACCTGTTTAAAACATGTAAAGTCAAACACTAATGCACCATGTCATGTATTTGAGTAACATTTAAAAACTTTGGATTTGAGGTTGTGACTGACCATGGACTAGCGAGTGGACTACCCAAGTAAGAGGAAATGGTTGACCAGTCGAGTCCAATGGCACCAACACCAAGCCCGTGAAGACCTGACCCGATCTGTTGGGCCATTACTGATGTTGGAAAGAACCAGCAAACCCACGACAATGACGTCAATATCTGAAACAAGTAGCCCGGAAAGACATAGTACGCGAAGCTGCAAATGAATGCTATCACGAAGAACTGCGTACGTGTCAGTCCACCTTTGGTCCGTTCTTCTTTTTCGTGCAACGCTCTGTTATTTTAGCCGCCAACCACAAAAACAATGTAAAACTACTTGAAAATAATGTCATTCATTTGCATCACACAATCACAAATAAGCAAATATAAAATCTTATTTTTGTTGTATTTTAGGATATTTATGTCTCTTCCTTTTTGCAAATATAAAAAGAAATTTAGGTAGGTGGGAATGGGATATATTATCGACTCCTCCAGTTTTGATGATATTTACCCAAAAACATAATTATTATTATTATTTGCGTGTGTGTGTGTATAGGAAATATCGAAAAAATGTGAAAAATAACTGTTATTTATGGAGTATAATTTGTTGACAAAAAAAAAAAAGGAGTATAATTAGTTTATACCTAAAAAGCGAAACTTGGACAAGATTCGCCGGCCACCACATCGCCGCCGGTTCAACGAGGTATTTTCTGAATATTCCGGCCCAACCAAATCCTAACACCTAAAACCAATTACGCTTGATTTATTCAGAAACCAAAAGCTCGACCTAATCCCAAACCTATATTTTGAAAATTGAAACTTTCCCAGGAAAAAAAAAAGCTAACGAACTTGGGTGGTAACGATAACGATAAAAGAGACGAAGAATGTTATGTTCTTCATGTAAAACGCCTTCACGACGGTGACTATATGTATTGCATAAACAGATCCAGCTCCGGCGTTAGCGAAAATAGTGATTAGCACATGCTCCTTCACATTAAATGGACCTGATATTTATCATAAAGATTAAAAAAACTTTTGTTCTTAACAAGAATTTAAAAAAAAAACTCTTTACCTGGGTTCAACGTAAATTCCCACTTTGATCCTCGGAGGAAGACTCTGTCGGAGATTTTAGCCGCCATGAGACGACCGAGAGGAACGACGGCGATCTGGGCCGAGATTGCAGAGATAGTGAGAGGCTCTGTTCTGTACCAAAAGAACTGATTGAGAAACGACAGGAGGATGCAAGAGAGACTTCCTAAGACCCACATGCGGAATGTTAGAACAGGTAATGATGGATCGTCTGTTGTCGGAACCGTGAGTGCTACTTGTCGGATTGGTGAGTTCTCTTCTTCTCCTTCTTCCTTGGTGATTGGTAAACCGAGATCCTCTCTTTCGTCTCTGGCTTCGGATGACGACGAAGATGATGAGTTTGTCTCATCTTCGGTTTTCGTTACTGTCCCAAAATGTTTGTTACTACTTTGCCATCAAATTTAACAGTTAAAACTATAACAAAATTATTAGAAATTGAGAGTTTTTCTAAAAAAATTTACAAAGAGGAAGAACTTGTTCTGATTCTTCCATGGCTGCCTTCTTCTTCTTCTGCTCTGTTTTTTTTTTCTTCTTTCTTATTTATTTTTCTTTTCCTTGTTTGAGATGTTGATCTGACAAGCTGTCCCCTATCTTATTGTCTTCTTCACGTCTCCACGAGTTGGCCCAATTCACTACATTTTGGAAGATATCTTAATTAGATGTATGCACATATAGATTATCGTTAAAATAGTATCAATGACTTTTTTTAATTTTAAACAAGTTCTTCTCTAAAATTTGCATGTGTAGATATTTGTTGTTTATGTTTACAGATGCATGGTGAATTATATTGATTCGTTTTTTTTCAAAATATATTGATTCGTTATAGATAGTATTTTTGCTATTTAATTGCTTCTAAACTATATTGAAGAATTTGGATCCTTAAAATCCAAAAATGTTTTAAAATGTAATTCATACAAAATCTTCCTTAAAAACCATTACAATATATTTTGAGCAAAAACATCTGCAATTATATCTTAATATATAAAGTGAAATGTGTTTAACGGGAACGCAATTATAATTAACTAGATTTTGACGTGTTTCATCTTGCTATATATTAAATCAAAGTACATTTAAGTGAAATTTGCTTATGTGTCACTCATATAAGAGTTTGCAACATTAATCTTATAATTTGATTGGTTGAAATATTTAAATTTATAATTTAATTTTGATTTATTTAATTCATCTCTAAAATAAACAAATAACCATGAACTATTTTAACTCACTTGCCAAACATCCTTCTCAAATTTAAAATTCTTAACCTAATTGCCAAACATTTAATTATTTAAATCATATCAATTCTGATTTTATCATAATTATACATTTACTCATAAATATGCAATTACTAACCCAAAATGGTAATTATTTTATTATAAATTCATATTTAAATTTGTCGACTATTTAAATTCAAAAAAAAAATTTCTCCGAATTTTATAAAAGTTAGGAAAACAAATTGGAATTTCTTATTCCATTGAATCACTTAAAAAGAATAGATTAATAAACTGAATTTTTTTTATATTGTTAAATAATTTAAATGGACTATACTTTTTTAGAATATTAGTAGTCCCAAAATAATTTAAAATTACAGTCCTAAAATTCCTTATATTGTTGAATCATTTAAAAGGACTATATTAATAAAGATGATTTCTTATATTGTTGAATTAATAAGTTAAGTCCTTGAAAAAATAATTTTTAAATTAATAAGACATCGAATAACATAATTAAACGTTTTTTTTATTAATTTCCCTTGACTTTCAAAGTCGATGAAAAATAAATTAAGTAATCAATTTTCAAATCTTACTTAACGCCTAACAATATGGAAATTCAATTATGTAAATCTTCTTTAACATTTAATTATGGAAATGTATACATGAATAAGAAAATATATACCTACCATTATAATTTACGTTAATTTCGGACAACTTAATATGGAAAATGGAAATTACTAAACAAGTAATTAAGGATATAATATTTAATTTTTCTTCACTAAGAAGTTTATTTAGAAGTATAAATATGGGTGGTTCTCACTTGACTATTGCATATTAAAATTTTGGATCTACGTTACAAATTAAAAAAAAATCATGTCTTCATTATTTATTGATTTCGTCGATGATCTCAAACCATTCCTACGGAGTAATTGGAGCGTAAATGTGAAAGTACTTCTTGTTTGGCGTCAATCTTCTTCATCCAGTGAAACTCTCAAAGCTATTTTAGCTTATCAAAAGGTATTATGTCTTTTCGATATTTTTATATATAACTCTATATTGCATTGACTCTTTCAAATGAAGAAGTTGGCGTGATCTCATATTGATTTATATAATAATAAATTCTCACTGCAATCTTTTCAAATATTAATACAATTATAAATTCTCACTGAGACATATTATAATTATATTTCTTTATACATTCTTTTCAAATATTAATAAGTTAATATATCTTTATTTCTAATTCAACCACCCACGTGTAACGACATATAGTTGTATTTAAATATATATTGGAAATATTATAATTATAATATGTATTTTAATAAGGTATGTTTACGTTTACATTTGATTGATTCTAAATTGAATGCGAATTAGGGTAGAAAATTCCGATAATTTACATTTTTGTGTTAAACTTATTAATATTTTGTATATATATTATAGTTATTAATAATACTAACTTTCATAATTTTTATTTCATGGTTCTAAAATACACGTAGCGATCCCCTTAAAATATATACAAAAATTCATATCAGTTATAGTTGCTAAACAACGATGGATTCAAGTGGAGGGATTTGACGTTATAGATGCAGACCAAAATAATCGAACAACTTCATATGAGTTTAAAATATCTTTGAGAGAACATACTTCAATTGTAGGAGTTCCAATCGAGAACAATAACTCATTCTTTAATTTTGTAGATTTTGATGACCTCTTTGATTTCACATATGATACATCTGAATTGTTTGGTAAGTATAACACAATAATTTACTATTTGCTATAATAATTTTATAACAATTAGTTTATTCATATTTATCTAAAAAATTTTTCCGATGTAATTTTTTAAATATTATGATATCTAAACAAGTTAATTTTTCTAATCCAGATGTAATTGGTTTAGTTACCAACATTAATCATTTGGAAACTAAAAAACCATATGTGCCCGGATTGGTCACGAGACTACTTCAATTCAAAATTAAAAACTATAATTAAGTTTAATTTGTTATATAATTTTCTGATATTTTATATTGTCAAGATACCTAAAATAATCAATCTCTAATTGATGATTTTTTAGAGATTATTATTTAAACTTTCAGAGATGTAAGAATGCATTGGATATGTGAGGTACACCGTTGACTTTCCGGTAGTTGTCATTAGACTTGTTACGATTTGTGATTGGAAAGGTAGAAAAAGCTATAAATTTGGTAAGGTCATTGACATTTTTTTTATATAGTTAATAACTAATGTATTTAATAAATTTTTCAGGTAAACGTATAATAACCAATGGAATTTCATATTATGTTAAATCCTATAATTCCTGAAGTTTATTATTATAAACAATGGTAATTAGAAAACATGTTCAAATTTTATATGATTTGTTAATATTTTTCATGAATTTTTATTTAAATAGGACTAAAACTCATGTATTTTGAATTTCAAGATCATAAACCAACAAGACAACAAAAGGTTGAAAAAGACCAACGAAGACAATTAGATTGTTAGTCATTTAGTTGATTCGTTATAATTAGCATTTGTTACCTTGGTTGTTTTTCAAAATTATTCTCAGTTTATTTAAACAAAATAATAAACTAGAAATTATGTATCTCTAAATTAAAACGTTATCCTTCTATATATCAAATCAAAGTACACTTAAGTGAAATTTGTTTATGAATCACTCATATAAGAGTTTTGAGCATTAACCTTATAATTTGATTGGTTGAAAGATTTGAAATTATATTTTAATTTTGATTTATTTAATTCATCTCTAAAATAAACAAATAACCATGAACCACTTTAATTAACTTGTCAAACATCCTTTAAAATCAATAACTTTAAATCAAATTGACAAAATTTAAATTATTCAATTTATATCAATTTCGATCTTACCATAAATATACACAAAAATATACTTAAACAATATACACATTTCGATATTTCTATAAATATACATTTAAACTCATACACTTAAACGTTTGCTAACATAATATAATCAGTGCCATGCCTAGCCATATCGAGGCCTAAGGCAAAAAAATGATTTCTTTATTTTATATTCAGAATTTATCAGATAAAATACTATAAATGCATATATTTAATGTTTATAAACACAATATGTCATGTCAATTGCTCTAGCGCTACCCAATTATGTCATGTCATGTTTTAAGCTTCCCAAAGACTTAATTTCAAAGTTAACTACTGCGATTTCTAAGTTTTGGTGGAGCTCCGATGGATGTAACCGCGGTCTCCGTTGGGTTGCTTGGGACAAAGTTTGTATTCCAAAAGAGAATGGAGGCTTAGGTTTCAAATCTCTGGAGGATTTTAACATGGCCTTATTGGCTAAACAATTGTGGCGATTAATACAGTTCCCGAATTCTTTGGTTGCTCGCGTTTTCGTGGCAGATATTTTAGGAAAGTTCATCTCTTGAACGCAAAAAAAAAACCAAATTCGCCTTCGTTCGGGTGGAAGAGTATTAAACAAGGGATTAGGATAAGGATAGGTTGTGGAATTAATACATCAGTATGGCACGATCCATGGATACCGGATATACAACCAAGACCTGCAAGAGGTCGGGGGAGCGTATGGCACCCTCAAATAAAAGTTCAGCATTTAATTAACCCTATGACGAGGGAATGGCATTTGCCAATTTTACAAGAATTTATGGATCAAGAGGATGTTGAGTTAATTAGGGGTATCCAACCAAGTCGGACAATTTCTTATGACGGTCTGATATGACATTACACAAAATCGGGTCAATATACGGTTCAGTCGGGGTACAAATTACTTAACTCAGTGGAAATAACTCGGATTAATAATGATGGTTGGAGCCCAAGCCTAGAGGCCCTGAAAGCTTTTACTTGGAAAATAAAATGCCCACTCAAAATACAACATTTCCTCTTGCAAATCATTACAGGGAGTCTAGCGGTGGCAAGGAATTTAAATGATAGAGGGGTGCAATGTGATTTAACATGTAAACGTTGTGGCAAAGCTGAGGAATCCATCAATCACGTTTTCTTTGAATGTTATTCAACTAGGCAATTTTGGAACTCCTTTAGTAATCCGGCGAAGCTGGAGGTTTTTCCTTCAACTTCAATGTATATTAATATGGATTACCTATTCTGGCGGAATCTCATGCGGAACCAAGGTCGAAATTATGATTTGTTCCCTTGGATATTATGGCTAATTTGGAAAGCAAGAAACAAAATGGTGTTTTAGGGTGTTCAAGTTGTAGTCGCGGATATTCTAAAGAATGGAGAGAGTGACTTGGTGATGGCTCAGGTTTTCACCCAAGAAATCACTGCAAGCGTACAGAAG